>JAKWJA010000872.1:0-31718 GCA_027704765.1 Solanum habrochaites
CACTTCCATCTTGTTGAGCTTGTTCCTTCTTCTTGAGTCTTCTTCTTTCTTCCATACAGTTCCATGGAGCTAACAATCATCCGTTACAATGTTTTTGCGGCCTCATCCCACCTCGTCTCTACCTCTTTCCCCTCTGCCATTGACACCTTTCCCCATCTCACTTAAGCTAATTTGGCGCTGAGAGCATTTTCGAAGAAGCGAATTCAATTTTTTTTATTATTATTTTTATTATTGTTATTATTTTAAGTATTAAATTGATATTACTATTATTATTATTATTATTACTTATTCATTATTATTATTACTAATATTATATTATTTGTTGTTTTTATTATATTATTATTATATTATTCATTCTTAATTATATATGTATCTCATTCATTATTCTTCTAATTATTCGTATTCATTGTTGGTTGTTGTTTTTAATTTTTATTCATTCTTATTGTTTATTATTAGTATTACTATTATTAGTACCTCATTCTTATTACTCCTCCTCCTACTATAACTACTCCTCATCCTCCTCCTCCTTCCTTCTTCTTCTTCTTCTTCTTCTTCTTCTTCTTCTTCCTTCTTCTCCTTCTGTTATTCTTGTTCGTTTCTGTGCTCCGTTCTTGTTGTTCTTTTCTTCTTCTTCGTTTTTTCTTCTTCTTTTGTTCTTCTTCTTCTTGTTTTTCTTCTTCCTCCTTCTTCTTTTTCTCCTTCTTGTTTCTTCTTGTTCTTCTTCTGCTGCCTGCTTCTGCTGCTCTCTCCTTCGCCTCCCTCCTTCTCCTCCTCCTCCTTCTTCTTCTTTCCTTCTCCTTCTCTCTCCTTCTTCCCCCTACTCCTTCTTCTTCTTCTTCTTCTTCTTCTTTTCATTCTTCTTGTGTATTGCTTCTTCTTCTTCTCTCGCTTCTTCCTCTTCTTATTCTCATCTTGTCTTTTCTTTTACCTATTCTTACAATTATTATCATTGTTTTTCATTATTATTATATTTATATCTTGTTTGTTATTGCTATTATTATTCTTATCCTATATTCCTTTTCTCATCTTTTTCTTATTACTTATCCACTATTACTTCTTCTTCATTATTATTCTTTATTCCTTCTTCCTTATTCTTCTTCTTCTTCTTCTTCTTCTTCTCTCCCCTATTCTTATTCTTCTTGTTCTCCTTCTTCTTCTTAACTTAATTCTTCTTACTTCTTCTTCTTCTTCTTCTTCTCTACTCTTCTTCTTCTCCTCCTTCCAATTCTCCTTCCTCCTTTTCTTCCTACATCGTATCCTTTTTTTTTGTTTCCCCTCCATTCTCTCCCCCCCCCCTATCTTCTTCTCTCTTCTCTTCTTCCATCTTCTGACATCCTTTTATTCTTCTTCTTTCTTCTCCTTCTTATTCTTCGTGTTCTTCTATCATTCTCCGCCTTTTCTTCTTCTCTTCTTCTTTTTCCTTCTTCTTCTTACTTCTTCTGCTGCTGCTGCAGGACTGCGCTCCCCTATCTCATTTTCTCTCTTCTTCTTTCCTCTTCTTTTCTCTTCTTCTTCTGCTTGTTCTTCTTCTACTTCTCCTTGTTTCTCTTCTTCTTCTCTTCTTTTTCTTCTTCTCCTTTCTATTTCATGCCTTCTGCTGCTGCTGCTGCTCGTCCCCTCTCCTGCTTCCTCTTCTTCTTCTTCTCTTCTTCGTCCCCTCTTATTTTCTTGGCTCTTTTCTTCTTCTTCTTCTATCTTCTTCTTCTTCGTTTCTAATCTTCCTTGTTGTTTTGGTTTTGTTGTTGTTGTTGTTTTTCCTTCCTTCCTTCTTCTGCTGCCTGCTGCTGGCTGCTGATTCCCATTTCCTCCTTCTTCCCCCTTCGTCCTTCTTCCTTCCTCGTCTTCTCATTCTTCTCTTCTTCTTCTTCTTCTTCTTCTTCTTCTTTTTCTCTTCTCCCTCTTCTTCTTATCCTTCTTATCTTACCTCTTCTTCTTCTTCTCCATCTCCTCCTCCTCCTCCATTCTTCTATCTTTTTTCTTCTTCTTCTTCTATCTCCTTCTTCTCTTCTTCTATCTCCCTATTTTTATTTTGTTGTTGTTATTATTATTATTATTATTGTAATAATTATTATTATTTATTATTGTTATGATTATGATTATAATTATTTTTATTCTTATTCTTATTATTATTATTATTATTATTCTTATACATTGATTATTATTATTATTATTATTATTATTATTATTATTATTATTGTTGTTGTTGTTGTTGTAATTGTTTTTTTTATAATTATTACTATTATTGTTGTTATTTTATTATTTTTGTTTTTATTATTATTATTGTTATTATTATTATCATTATTATTTTCATAATGATTCTTGTTGTAATTGTTATTATTATTATTATTATTATTATTCTTACTATTATTATTATTACTCTTTTTATTATACATTATTATTATATAATCTTTATTATTATTATTAGTGTTTTATTATTATTCCTTTTTTTATTTTTTTATTATTATATTATAATAATTATTATTATAATTAATCCTTTTCCTTCCTCTTATTCTCCTATTTTGTCTTCTTCTTCCTCCTGCCTCCTCCTCCCCTCTTCTTCCTCCTTTTCTTCTTCTTCGTTTCTTCTCCTTCTTCTTCTTGTTCTTCCCTTCTTATTTCTCCTTGTTCTTCTTCTTCTTCTTCTTTTTTTTTTTTTCTTCTTCTGCTGCTGCTGACCTGCTGCTGCTGCCTGCTGCTTCGATACCCCTTCTCCTTCTGCCCCGCCTTCTTCTTCCTTCTCTTCTTCTTCTCCTTCTTCTTCTTCTATGCTCTTTTCTTCTTCTTCTGCTTCTTCTGCTTCTCTTCTTCTTCTTGTTGTTGTTGTTGTTGTGGTTGTTGTTGTTGTTGTTGTTATTCTTCTTCTGCTGCTGCTGCTGCTGCTCCCTTCTCCCTTACTTCCCCTTCTTCTTCTCTTCTTCGTATTCTTCTTCTTCTTCTTCTTCTCGTGTTTCTTTCTCCTCCCTCTTCTCCTTCTCCGCTTCTTCCCTCTTCTTCTTCCTTCTTTCTCCTCTCCCATCCCTCCTCCTTCTTACTTCTTCTTCCTATCTTCTTCTGTCTTCGTCTTCTTCTTCTCCTTCTTCTCCTATCTTCTCTCCCTCTTTTTCTTCTTGTTGTTGTTTCTTCCTTTTCTTCTTCTTCCTCTCTTAGTCCTTCTTTCTTCTCCTCTCATCACTCCACCTCCTTTCATTCTTCTCTTCTTCTTCTTCGTCTTCTCTCGCTTCCGGCCCTCCTTACGCTCTCCTCTTCTCCTTCTTTATTTTAAATATTTTTATTTTTGTTTGTTGTTATTATTATTATTACTTATTATTATTATTATTGTGAATAATTATTATTATTTATTATTATTATGATTATATTATAATTATTCTTATATTCTCTTATTATATTACTAGTATTTTATTATAACATATTATTATTATTGTTGTTTGTTTGTTGTGGTTTTGTTGTTGTTGTTTGTTGTTGGTTGTTGTTATTGTTATTTTTATAATTATTAACCTATTATTCTTTTTTTTATTTTCGTTTTTGTATTTTCTTCTTACTTCCTTGTTCTTCCTTCTTCTCCCTTCTTCTTTTCCTCCTTCATTTTGTTGTCCTTGTTTTTCTTATTTCTTCTTCTTCTTCTTCTTCTTCCTCTCTCCGCTTCTTCTTCTTCCTACTCTTCTTCTTCTCCTCCGTCTTCTCTCTTCTTCTTCTTATGCTTCCTTGTTTTTCTTCTTTTCTTTTTCTTTTTCCTTCTCTTCTCTTCTCCATCCTCTTCTTCTTCTCCTCTCCTCTTCATTCTCCTTCCTCCTATTCTTCCTCTTCTTCTCTTTTTTTTTCTTCTTCTTCTTCTTCTCCTCTCTTCCTCTTCTATCCTCCTTTTCGTCTTCTTCGTTTCTTCTCCTCCTTCCTTCTTCTTGGTCTTCTTCATTCTCCTCCTTGTTCTTCTTCTTCTAATCTTCTTCCTGCTGCTGCTGCTGCTGCTGCTCCCCTTCTAACTTCCTGCCCCCTTACGCTTCTTCCCTCTCTTATCTTCTCCTACCTTCTTCTTCTTGCTATTTTCTTCTTCTTTCTTCTTATCTTCTTATTCCTTCTCCTTCCTTCTTCTTCTTGTTGGTTGTTGTTGTTGGCTGTTGTTCTCTTACTTCTTCTTCTGCTGCTGCTGCTGTGCTCCCTTTCTCCTTCCTTCCCCTCTTCCTTCTCTTCTTATTATTCCTTATTATACTTGTTATTATTATTATTATCTATTAATTATTCCTAGCTTCTTTTATTCTAATACTTATCCCTTATAATTATCAGTTTTCTTCATATTATTATACTTATGCTTATCTTAGTATTCGTCTTACTTCATTCCTTTTCTCCTTCTTATTATTCTATTTTTTACTTAGGTTTTTTCTTCTTCTTCTTCTTCCTTCTCGCCTTCTTCTGACTTCTTTCTTCTTCTTCTGCTTCTGCTTCATACTTCTTATTCAATTTTTTTTCTATTATTATATATTACTATTATTCTTCTTATGAACCTATTATTATTGTTATTTTAGTTATTTTTGTTTTTATTATTATTATGTTATTATTATCATTATTATTTTCATATGAAATTCTATTGTAATTGTGTATTATTATTATTATTATATTACTATTCTTATTATTTTATTATTATTATTATTCTTATTTATTCTTCTAATTATTCTCTTTCTATCTTACTACTTATTATTATTCTTCTGTTCTTCTTCTTATTGTTTTTGTTTGTATTCTTCTTATTATTTAGTATTTTATTTATAATATTATTCCGCTTATTATTATTGTTAATTATAATAATAATAATAATTATTAATTTTTATTATTGTTAGTCTAATTATAACTATTATTATTTTTATTATTAGTATTCTTATTATTATTATTCTCATCATTATTCTTCTTGTTCCTTGTTATTATTTATTCTTCATTGTACTTAACATTCTTATACTTCTGCTTCTTGTTTTTATTCTTAATTATTATTATTACTTCTTGCTTCTTCTCCTGATTATTATTCTTCTTATTACTTCCTATTGTTCTTTCTTCATTACTTACTCTTATTCATTGCTCGTCGTTTCCTTTTTACTTATTTTTATTCTTATTCTTCCTTATCCTTTCTTCTTCTTCTTCTTCTTCTTCTACTTCTTCTCCTTCGTCTTATCTTGTATCTTCTTCTTCTCCTTCTCCTCTTCTTTCTTATTACTTCTTCTTTCTTATACTATTTCATTATTATTATTATTGGCTATTATTACTATTATTATTATCCTTATTATTATTATTGTTCTTTTTATTATTTGAAACTTAACTAGTCTCATTACTTATTATTCATTGCTATTTTATCTTCTTCTTATTCTTCTTATTCTTCTTGTTAGTTTGTTGTTGTTGTTGTTGTTGTTGTTGTTGTTGTTGTTGTTCTTCTTCTTCTGCTGCTGCTGACTCTTCTTCCCTTTCTCCTTCTTCCCTCTTCTTCTTCTTCTTCTCTTCTTCTTATTCTCGTCATTATATTATTATCCGTTGTTTTATTCTTAAATAAACTCTTATAATTATCATGTTCTTAATCTTCTTATTATTATTTATCCTAACATCCCCTCATAATTCCTTCTTCTTCTTCTTCTTACATTACTTGTGATTCGTATTCTTCTCTCCTTCTTCTAAGTATCTTCATTATCCCTCTTTTTCTTCTTGTTGTTGTTCTTCCTTCTTCTTCTTCTTCTTCTGTCCTTCTTCTTACTTATCCTCATCCTCCTCCTCCTTCTTTTCTCTCTTCTATCGTCTTCTTCTCTTATCATTACTTCTTCTCCCTTCTTATACTTCTTCTTTTCAAAATATTTTTTCTTTTGTTGTTGTTCTTTCTATCCTTCTGCTTCTTTTCCGTATCTTCTTGTCATCCTTCTCTCTTATTTAACTTCTTATTATGATTCTGTTCTCATTCTTCCTTATTCTTATCCTTATCTTCTTCTTCTTATCTATTTCGTATTGATTGTTGTTGTTGTTGTATGTTGTTGTTGGTTGTCCTTGTTTGTCATTTTTTTATCCCCTTCTTTCACTCACATTATATACATTGTTCTTTTGTTATTTTTGGTTTATTCTTTCTTCTTCTTGTTCTTCTTCTTCTCGCTTCTTCTTTTCCTCCTTCCTATTTGTTTTCAATTGTTTTCCTTCTTCTTTATCTTCTTCTTCTTACTTCTTCTTCCCCTTCTTCTTCTTCCTCTTCTTCTTCTTCCACTCATCCTTCTCTATCCCTCTTCTTCTTCTTCTTCTTCTTGTTCTTCTTATTCTTCTTTTTCTTTTTCTTCTTCCATTCGTTCTCTCCCCTTCTTCTATCCTTCTCCTCACTCCTTCTTCTCTCCTCCTCTTCTTCTCCTCTATCCTTTTTTCTTCCTCTTTTCTCCTTTTTGTGCTTCTTCTCTCTTCCTCCTTCATTCCTTTCTTCCTCCTTTTCTTCTTCTTCCGTTTCTTCTCCTCCTCCTTCTTCTTGTATTATTCTTTCTCCGCCATTGTTATTCTTCTCTCTTATTCTTCTGACTGCATTCACTGCTGCTGCTTCGTCCCCTTCTCCTTCTTCCCATTCTTCTTCTTCCTGCTTCTTACTTCTACCTCCGTCTTCTTATTGATCTTTTCTTCTTCTGCTTCTTACTTCTTCTTCCTTCCTTCTTCTTCCCTACTCTCTTCTTCTTGTGGTTGTTGTTGTTTGCTGTTGTTAATTCTCCTCTTACTTCTTCTGATTATGATGATGCATGATTCACTCCTTTATCCTTCATTCAACCCTTATTATTTTATTCACTTATTCTTATTCTTATTCCTTTTTCTTCTTCTGCTTCTTCTTATTCTTCCGCTACTTCTTCTTCTTCTCCTCCTTCTCTTCTCCTTCATCATTTTTTACTTCCCTACTTCTTATCCTTCTTCTATCTATCGTCTTCGCGTACTTATCTCATTATTCGACTTCTTCTTCTCTCTCTATTTTTTCTTCTTGTTGTTCTTCTTCTTACTTCTTCTTCTATTGTCCTTCTATCTTCTTCTTTCATCTTCGGATGTTTCTGATTATAATTCTTCTTCTTCTTACTTCTTCTTATTATTACTTACTTTATTATTCTTATTCACTATTAGTGATTGGTTATTTGAAATTCTTTTGGTTTTATTATTATTATTGTTATTATTATTTTACATTATTATTTTCATAATTATTACCTTATTGTAAATTGTTATTATCTTATTCATTATTATTAATTCACTATTAATTATTCTTCCTCATTATTATTATTATTATTCTTAATTCTAATTCCTTCTTCTATCTTTCTTCTTCTTATTATATACTTGTTTCATATTATTCTTGTTTTTTTATTTTTATTCTTCATTCTTACTGAGTATTTTATTTATAATTACTATTCGTCTTATTATTATTGTTATTATAATAATAACTTATTATTATTATTTTAGTATTGTTAGTTTATTATAACATTATTATTTTTTATTATTATTATTCTTTATTATTATTAGTTCATATTCTTCTTTATTGTTTATTGATTATTCTTCTTCTTATTCTTGTCCTTCTTCCTCTCCTTCTTCTTCTTGTTTTTTCTTCTGCTTCTTCTTCTTCTTCTTCTTCTCCTGCTTCTCTCTTCTTCTTCTTCTCCTTCCTCTCTTGTTTCTTCTTCTTCTTCCTCTCCCTTCTTGCCGTCGTCTTCTTTTTCCCTTCTTGTTTCTTCTTCTTTCTGCTTCTTCGGCTTCTTCTTCTCTTCTTCTTCTTCTTCTCCTCTCTTCGTCCTTGTTCTTATTCTTCTCCTTCTTCCTCCTTCTTTCTCTTCTTCTTCTTTCTCTTCTTCTTCTCCCTTCTTCTTCTTCTTGCTCTTCTTCCTCTTCTTCTTATATCCTTCTTCTTCTTCTTGTTCTTTTTCTTCTTTTCCTCCTCTTCTCCTTCCTCCTTCTCCTTCTCCCTCTGGTTCTATCTTCTTCTCTTTTTCCTTCTTCCTTTTTCTTCTTCTCGTTCTCCTCCTCTTTTCTCTCCTTCCTTCTTCTTCTTCTGCTGCTGCTTCTCTTCTTCTTCTTCTTCTTCTTCTTCCTCTTCATTCCTTCTTCTTCTCTCTTCTTTCTTCTTTCCATTCTTCTTCTTGTTGTTGTTGTTGTTGTTTTTTGTTTTGTTCATTTTTTCTCCTTCTTCCCTCTTCTTCTTGTCTCTTCTTTTCTTCTTTTTGCGTTTCTTTTTCCCCCCTTTTTCTCTTGTTCTTCTCTTCTCCTTCTCTTTTCCTCCTCTTCTTATTGTAAATTGTTGTTATTATTATTATTATTATTAATTATTATTATTCATTACTATATTATTATTACTATTATTATTATTATTATAATTATTATTATTATATTCTGTTCTTGACTCTTGTTCTTCTATCTTCATTCTTTTTCTTTTTCTTCTTCTTCTTCTTCGCCATCCGGCCTTCTTACTCTTCTCCTTTGTCTTCCTCCTTATTCTTCTTCTTCTTTTCTTCTTCTTCTTCTCCTTCTTCCTCTTCTTACCTCCTGTTCTCCCTTCTCTTCTTTTCTTCTCCTTCTTCTTCTTCTTTGTTCTTCTTCTTCTTCGCGATTGTTCTTCCTTCCTTCGTCCTTCTTTTTCCTTCTTCTTCTTCGGCTGCGCTGCTGCTGCGTCCCCTTCTCCTTCTTCCCTTCTTATTCTTCCTCTCTTCTTTCCTTTCTTCAGTCTATCCTTGCTCTTTTCTTGATGCTTTCTTGTATATATTTTATTGTGACGGAACGCCGCAGGACGGCCCCGTCGCAGGCACGCCGGCCCGTCACAGGCTTGCGTAAGTCCCAGGCTGGGTCGGATTTCCTATTAAATATTTTAAGGACCTTTGGAACTAATTCCTGCTTATAATTCTACAGTTAGTGGTTCTGTTAATAAATTTACTATACTTGGGGGTTAAAGGAGCCACCTTATAATATATAGGGTGTTCCTTTTTTCAATCTTTTATACTTAATTATAGCAATTGGGTAAAAAAAAAGGGTTTTGAATAGAAAAAGAGAGAGAAATCGAGAGAAGAGAGAACGAAGAGGAAGCAAAGACTTTGAGATTAGCTTGCTTGATCACAATTCTTTCGGTGGAAGGTAGGTATGGTTTATGCCCCTTTCGTAGTAACTCTTAATTCGATGATATGTATTGGGTAGTAATTGGTAAACCCTTCTATATGCTTAATTGGTGAATACTCTCGTAGCATGTGATTAACATCATTGTGGATAAAATAGCATGATGAGCTATTGATCCTAAATCTTGAAAAATCCTAATCTAAGCGCCTTTTCATGATATTGTGATGCCTTGTATAACTAGAAGGCTTATGAACTAAAGTGATGAGAGTATTGGAAACGGGTGTCCACGAACCACACAGTAGAATTAGGGGATCGGGTGTCACTAACGCGACTACGTGGAATTAGGGGGATCTGGTTGTCACGAACCGACACGTAGAATGAGGGGATCGGGTGTCACGAACCGACACGTAAATTTGGGGATCGGAGTGCCCAACGTTCGACACAGTATATAGATGGGAGGCGGAGTATCACGTACCGACCAACGAGAGAAATAACATATGAAAGTCTTGAAAGACGTTAATATACTCATCTAATGACCTAATGTTCCCAAATGGGTTATGGCATTGAGGCTGAGTCCTCATGGGTGAACTTGGGGCGGTGCTTATTAATTATTTAGAACTTGTTTGTTGCTACATGTTGAGTATTGGTCTTTGATTTATGATTTATTTGATATATACTGTTTTCTAATTTTGAGTTGGCGATGAGACCTACTAACCTACTCAGTACTTGTGTTTTGGACTGACCCCTACTTGTAGGTTCTCTCTTTGTCATTTGTGGAGTGCATCAAAACGTGGCCATCGTCTTCAACTCCCCGCAACTCGGCCAGTCTTCATCAGCCAGATTTCAGGTCGCTATTGCTTCTAGCTTGGACTGGATACTCCTCGTCATGTCTTGATGCCTTGAGATTCCGGCATTGACTAGCTTTTTTACTTATTTTTTAGTCTTCTTAAATATCCTCTTAGATTAGTAATTTGAGGATAGATGTATCTTTGGTGATGACTTCCAGGTTTGGGGAATAAATAGTAATTGAGTTTTTTATAGTTATTTAATACGATTTGTCTTAATGAGTTTAAGTCTTTTTTTTTTTTCCCGCATTATATTTTGTTATTTAATGGTAAACGTTGGGAATGGGGATGGGTTGTTCGCTCACGAGCATTAGTAGGATAATGTGGGTGCCAGTCGCGGCCCGTATTTGGGTCGTGACATCATCATCATCATTATATTCTTATATTATTTTATTATTATATTATTAGTAGTAGTCATTGATTATTATCATTATTATCATTATTATTATCAATCTTTTTTATTCTTGTTGTTGTTCTTATTATTATTCATTATTATTATATTATATGTACTTATTCTTCTTCATTTTATTTTTTATGATTATGCTTATAATTATTCTTATCTTATTCTTATTTTATTATTATTATTATTATAATTATTTTCATTATAATTATCCTTAGTATTCATTATTATGCTAATTATTGTTAGTTTGTTTATTGTTGTTCTTGCTTCTTTTTATCACTTCTTACTCTTCATTTATTTGTTATTGTTATTTTTTTGTTTTCTTCTATTATTCATTGTTCATTATTATTATCCATTATTATTTTCATCATTATTCTTTTGTATTTTTTTTTTTATTATTATTTTATTCTTATTATATTATTATTATTCTTATTCTTCTTATTATTGGTTTATTACCTATTATTATTACTTTACTATTATTATTATTATTATTACTATTATGAATTTTTCTTTTTGTTGGTAATACATTTGATTAATTACCAAGACAAGCCTTCAAACCAAGTAGCTATCACAGCATACTCTTCAAACTTAATCAAACTAAGAAAAAACTCACAACTCTACCTACAACACTGCTAACTCCTTAACTGCCACAATGATTAGTTTCTAATCGTATGTAGACTATCTCGTTAACTAGTTGTTCCTCATTTCTACTCTTGTGTTCAAAGATTCTACTATTTCTCTCCTTCCACAATCCATAGACACCTTCAGCAAGCATAGTCTTGAACAGTTTGCAGTTGACCTCTTCCCTTTCCCATGCATAATGGACCATTGTACAAATTGTTCCCAAGTCATTGGCACTTGAGTTTGTCTCTCTATTGAGCTTAACAATCTATCCCATATTCTTCTTGCATAATTACATTGGATAAACAGATGCTCTGCAGTTTCTTCTTCGCTTTTAAACATCACACAAATCTTCTCTACTTCAATTCCCCACTGAGCTAGCCTATCCACTGTCATCAGCCTTTGATTCAGCATGATCCACATTGTGAAGTAAGCTTTGGGTCTTGCAGCATTGTTGAACATAAGGTTGTTCCACTCTGGCTTTTGTTGTTCTCCTTTCATGTGTTCATACAGTTGTCTAATCACCCCTTTATTCTTCCTTTGTTGCTGGCTGCTTTTGCTCTACACTTTTGTGAAGCGAACTCATGTATACGGAGTTTAAGTTTAATCATTGACCTAAGGGTGGGGTTGGGGGGGGGGGGAGCACCCTCGCACCGGTTTCGGAGCTAGAGTATTTATTAGCCGCAAAAGAAAAAGGCAGCCAGGAAACAAGAATGAGAAGCAGCAAGGAGATCAGAAGTACGTACCGGGAAGAGACATACAGAGAAGAGATAATGGGCACAGAGATCAATGGGTGGCTTTGAAATAAGATAGTGAAGGTCAAGGCAGGGGTAGGACGAGGAAGGCTCTAGGAGGAGGAGCAATGACCGCGCCATACACAGCTTAGCAGAAGAAGGGGAGGGGCATAGTAAACGGGAGAGATCACGGTTACAGGAGCTCAGAACGGAGCAGGGCGTTACCACCGGTACTAGGTCAGGCGAATGATCCTTTCCCTCCTCTGCCACTCTCTTTGCCCCTTTATATAGTATGTGTGAACCCATTTGATCCAGAGTTTATCTTCCTTGTTAGCTAGATCCCAGCACAATTTAGCAATCGCATCTCTATTCCATAATTTCATATTAATCAATCCTATGCCACCTTCACTTTTAGGACAACACACTTTCTCCCATGCTATCAAGGCCTTCTTTGTAACATCTCCAACCCCTGACCATAAGTAGCTTCTGCATAGTCCTTCAATCACTTTTATTATCTTAGCTGGTATGATAAATAACTGTGCCCAGTAGGATTGAACTCCAAACAAGACAGTCTTGATAAGTTGTGTTCTTCCAGCATATGACAGTTTTTTTGTTGTCCATGACTTGATTCTTGCCATGATCTTGTCTATGAGGGGATACCATTGTATTATGCTCAGTTTCTTTGTCGAGAGGGGCACTCCCAAGTATTTGAAAGGCAGTTCCTTCCTCCATTATATAAATAGCCATCTGTTGCATAATCGTTGGCTTTAACTTCCATTTGCAACTCTCCTCCACAGTCGATAGAACTTTTGTAATATTGCTTTTTTTGGCATCCTAGGCTTGAGAGAATTCTGAAAAACATCTTTGTAGCGCATCTTGATAAGATTCCAAGAGCTCCTCCCCTTTAGAAACAATAGAAGATCATCTGCACAAAAGCAATAGATGAGTGATTGGGCCAGCTTATGAGAACTAGGGATGGTATTTGAACATTTTCTCTTCTCTGAGCCCTTTGAGTAATCTACTGAGATATTCCATTGCTATAGCAAACAAGAATGGTGACATAAGATCACCTTGTCTCAGTCCTTTTGCTGCATCAAATCTCTGAGTGGTTTGCCCATTCACAACAATAGTGTAATTCACTGTTTTCACACACTTCATTACCCATTGAATAAACATGTATGGAAATCTCAGACCTCCCATTACATGTTCTAAAAAAGTCCATTCAACTGATTCATAAGCTTTCTGCAGGTCTATATTCATCATACTCCTAGGAGATATGTTCTTCCTAGTATAAGATTTAACCAGCTCATGAGCTAATATGATGTTATCTGCAATTTTCCTCCCTGGTATAAATCCAGCCTGACTTTCACAAATAATATCAGGCATAACATCATGCATTCTCCTTGTTATCACCTTTGAAATAATTTTGATAGACACGGCAACACGTACAACAAGCTATAGTTCCTGAATTCCTTCAAAAGTTTTTTAGGGATCTTGCAACCAAACTTTGGAATTAGAGACACAAGAGTACAGTTGAAAAGGCTTAAATAAAAACAATTTCCCCTGTTGTGAAGAACTGTGGTGACGCTTTACTCACTCGTTCCTTATTCTTACTATCTTCCAGTATTGCTTAAAGATATGCATTATTGCCATCTATGGGCCTGGTGCCTTATCATTCCCAATATACTGCAATGCTCATAAAATCTCTGTTCTGTTACATCTTTGTCATAGTTGAATTCTTTTGTTGTCCTTGATACCTGGCCCTCTCTTCATCACCTAGTATTGATAGCTGGAAGCTTCCACCTGCTGAGGTCCCCATAAAACTTTTATATAATTTAACAACTCCTGTTGATCTCCTTAGGCTCAACAACCATCTTTCCCTCTAGAGATAATTACTCCTTATATTGTTCTTTGAAATTTCTTCTTTAGATCACTGAGCTGAATATCTTATTGTTGGAATCTCCAAAAGTGATCCATCTACTCCTTGCTTTTTTTTGCCTTAAAGCATGTTTTCTTCTGCTTGACCATTTTTCCTTCCAGCTGAATTAAAATTCCTTCTCACTTTAATAACTAGAATCATCTTGTGCCTGATTGTAAAGCTCTCTTGCAGTTCTTAAGTTCACTTCTTGCCTTCTCAATTTTTTTCCCTATGAATTGGGAACTCTTTCTTATTCATTTGCCTCCAGAACTGGCTGAGGGCCTTTCACTTATACCATATTCCTCTCATTATCTTCACTTCCATAATTCCTCTCCCCTTTCCTGCTTTCCCAGATTGTATCCACCACCATTTCCACAAGGACTCATCCAATCCCAACAATTAAAGAATTTGAATCCCACTCTGATCTGGTGATTACTCTGCTGCAGTAGCAAATGCATAGGACTATGATCTGACACACCTGGAATTCCATATTCTAGAACAGCATGACCCCATTTGTCCATCCAGCAATCATTCCCAAAAGCTCTATCTATTCTACTGGCAATTCTGGCAGTACCAACCTGTTTATTTGTCCAGGTATAGTAACTACCTTTCCAATGTACTTCAGTAACCCCCATATCTTTAACACATTCTTCAAACTCCTTGATTTCATTCAATGTAACAGGAACTCCATCTAGTCTATCTTGGGGAGATAAAGTAGCATTAAAGTCTCCTATGATTTAGCCCGGATCTGAAAACCACTGTAACGTAATATCTCTTCAATCCATCCATAAGCTTCTCCTCATTTCTGCAGTATTGTACCCATAGACTACTGTGATTCTAAACTGATACCCTTTGCTTCTTTCATTACCACCGACATGACCATTTGAGCAAGTACGTTTTTAACACCTTCACCTCATGACCAGCTATCATCCCATACTATCCATATTTCTTCTTATATCATATTTCTTTCCATTTACACAAGCATCTTTATAATTGTGTATGATCTTCCATCCTGGAGCATAGCTTTTAAAATAGTAATTGCTAGGTTTGCCTCTTTTAACTCTCTTTCAATTAATCCAGCTAGAGAAGTTTTATTCTGTTGTAGAAGGCAAGCCTAATCTTCTTTCTTTTGTACCTTTTATTCATACCCCTCACATTCCACACACTCCACTTCATTAACATGTTTTTGGATCTCCACCTCTATCCACAGGAAGTGAAGCAAGTTTACTATGCCTTAAGCTCTCAAATCCATTTCTAACTGGTATAGCTGCAAGTATAGGGAAATTTGTTAGGCTGAATTCCAGCTGCTTATTTCCTGTCTGAGGCCTCAGATTGATCTCAGGTGTTTGCTTATGACCCTGCATCTCTGCTTTCTCTATCCCTTGATTCTCCTTCTCTTCATTATTGCTTTCTATCCCAGTCTTCTCCATGCATTCATCTTTCTTCTCCTGCTGTTGTATTGGCCCTTTGTACTGCCATGTCTGTGTAACTTTCTTCCAAGGCTTTTTCTTCTTAGGCATCTCCTCCTGTGCTGCTGATTGACATTGGTGTCCAATTTTTTGGCATTTATCACAATACTGTGGCTTCCATTCCATCACAACTTCCTGTACAAATGTTCTTCCATTAGGATCTGCTACTGTGATCTGTTGAGGTATGGCTTTAGTTACATCCACTTCTATCAACATTCTAGCATAAGAGATTCTTGTTTGCTTGGTAGTGCATTCATCAGCAAATAAGGGCACTCCTATAGCACTTGTTATTCTACTCAATGACCCTACTCCCCAACAATTAAGTGGCAGCCTTGGGAAATTTACCCATAATGGTATCTCAGCTAAGAACTCCTTCCCAAAATCAAAATCTGAGCACCATTGCTTTAGAATAACTATTATTCATAGTGTAAGGTCCTGAAAATAGGATCTCGTTCATATCCTCCATGTTCTGAAACTTGACAATGAAATATCCCTCTTCATGTAGAAACAGTGTTGGTTTTCCAGCTTTAGACCAGTTCATCATTATGTATCTGTTCATGACATTATACCCAGGACATTCACCCACTACATAGGCTATGAGTGCACACTTCCACTTAGCTTCTTCATCTAGAACTTCTTTCCCTTCCAACTGTACCATCGTTTCTCCATTAACTATTTGTGGAGGGAAATAGTTCAGCTGCATACCATTGTTAGCTACACGATTGTTCTTAAACATATTCACCCATGGTTCATTCTCCTTATTCCCATCATGATTCTTAGCTACAGTTTCTTTGTTCTCCATCTTGCTTTCAGCTGGTTTTTGTATTAGATCTGAGTTCTCAGAAGCTTCTTCTTCCTCCATTACAGACTCTAAGCTCAATCGCCTAGCTACCTCAACATTCACATTCACCTCATCTTCACACTCCTGTCTTCCACTTTGCGTTTGTTGTTGATCCGATCCTTCCACCTGAGCTCCAACTGAGCTACCAACTGCCATTATTGATATTTTCCGGCCTCTTCCTCGTCCCCGTCCCATTCCCCTCGCCATTTTCATGTTCACTGCGCAGGTTAACTATCCTACGCTGAGAGCATCTTGGGAGAGAAGGTTTTATTTAATATTATTATTATTATTATTGTTATTATTATTATTATATTTATTTTTATTATTATTTTTATAGTAATTAGTATATATTTTATAGATTTTATTCGTCTTTTTTATTGTTATTATAATAATAATTAGTGATTATGATTAATTTATTATTGTTAGTTTATTATAACTATTATTATTTTTATTAGTTATTATCTTCTTATTATTATTATCATAATTATTCTTATTGTCTTTTTGTTATTATTATTATTTTGAATTATTATTATTATTATTCTTTATTATTGTTATGATTAGTATGATATTTTATTTATTATTAGCATAATTATTCTATTCTTATTGTTTTTATTATTATTATTATTCTTATCTGCTTATTATTATTATTAGATTATTATTATTGTAATTATTATTATTAATATTATATTGCTAGTAGTATTATTTGATTAGTGTTATGAATATTCTTTTACATTACTATTATTATTAATGATTATATTCGTATGTATTTTATTCTTATTTTCTTCTCATTAGTATATTATTGTTCTTATTATTATAATTATTAATCATATATTATTATTACTATTATTAATTATCATTATTTATTAAGTATTGTTGTTATTACTATTATATTATCATTATATTATATTTATTTTTATTATTTAGATAATTATTATAATTATATTATAATATAATTAGTAATATTAATTATTATTATTATTATTTTTATTCTTATTTTTATTATTATATTATCCTATATCTTTTATTATTATTATTAATTATTATTAATTATTAGTATTATTATTATTATTCTTATATTAGTATTAATTCCTTATTCTTATTATGATTTTTGTTAATTATTAATTATTATCATATTGTTGTTGTTGTTTGTTGTGTTATTCGTTGTATTGTCATATTATCATTATTATTGTTATTATTATTAATACTTTTTTTTTTTTTTTTTTATTATTACTATTAGTCTTATTATTTTTATTATTATTAGTTATTATTATTATTATTATTATTATATTATTATTATTCTAATTATTATTATTATTATTATACTTATTATATTATTAAAATTGGTATTATTAATTATTATTATTATTATTATTATTAATATCCCCATCATTATTATTATTCTTTTATATTATTATTATTATTAATTATTCATATTATTATGTCATACTAATATACTATTGTTCTTCTTGTTCTTTTATTATTAGTATTATTATTATTATCATTATAATATTCTTGGTTATTCTTCTTCATTGTTCTTCCTTCTTATTCTTCTTCTTCTTCTTTTATTATGCCTCTCACTCTACCCTCTCTTCTTCCTTCTCTCCTTCTTTTCTTCTTCTTCTTCTTCTTCTTTTCTTCTTCTTCATTATTCTTATTATTCTCATTATTCTTACTTCTTCTTGTCATTCTTCTTACCTCCTTTTTTTTTTTTTTCTTCTTCTTCTTCTCCGTCATTCTCTTTCTTCTCATTCTTCTTCTTCTCTCCTTCTCCTTCTCCCTCTTCCTCTATCTTCTTCTACCCCTACTTTTTTGTGGTTGTACACTACAGTGTATGACTTCCCGACAACCCGCCTTACCCATCCACGCTCCTCCCCCAGTAGCCTCAAACTCTGCATGAACCCCCACTCACTCCTCTCCCTCTACTATTCGCTCCCATTACCGTTTCGCTACCTCTGTGACACGAGCAGTAGGAATGCTTTCTATAGTAACACACGCATCGCTCTACCTCAGCCTCGCCCTCTTTTACTGCGTATTATCGCAAAATTCTAGGGTTCCTCTCTAGCCATAAGCCAGAGATCGTGCTGCAGCACGCGGGAAAATTTGTGCTGTAGATTTCTTCCCTTCCCCATTCTGGACACACCATTGTGGAAATGGCTCCCTAGCCATTGGACCAGTGCCTTGACTGGCCTACCACTTCTCAGTACCCGCTCCCCTAGCTGCCTTGCAAACTGACATTGTAGAAACGGTGTTCGTGAGGGTTCAGCGGCATGCTTACAGAACACCACATGGGGTGTAATCTACGTCAAGCCCCATCTAGTTACTCTACCACATTGATAGTTTTTGGTTCCTCATCATCCAACATTAGGTTATAGGCTTTTTGGTCGTGCTGCAATGCCTATACATGAAGCATGTCCAGGCGAGCTGTGGTGTCTTCTTGTCCCATGTGATAAGTACATATGGCTCAGTATACCTTTCCTTTGTTTTGCTTGTTGAACTGATAACTGTTAACTTTGCACTCATTATTTGGCTGACACCATCCAACTTGCATAATTGCTTATCTTCCTATTCCCTCTGTCCTTTTATATAATATGCATGAATCCACTTTATCCACAGCTTATCTTCTTTGTTTGCAAGATCCCAGCATAGTTTAGTTATTGCTGCCCTGTTCCAAATTTTCAGATTAATCAGGCCTAAGCCTCCTTCATATTTAGGACTGCACACTTTGTCCCAAGCTATTAGAGCTTTCTTTGTTATATATCCCACACCTGACCATAAGTAGCTCCTGCACAATCCTTCAATCACCTTGATAATCTTTGTAGGTATAATAAACAGCTGTGCCCAGAATGCTTGAACTCCAAATAAAACAGTCTTGACTAATTGAGCTCTTCCTGCATAAGACAACTTTTTTGCTGTCCAAGAGTTAATTCTAGCCATGACTTTCTCTATAAGTGGATACCATTGGATTGTAGTCAACTTCTTTGATGACAATGGTACTCCCAAGTATTTGAAAGGAGCTCTTCTATTGTGTATCCAAGTTGTTGGACAATTTGTTGTCTTACTTCCTTCTGTACTCCACCACAGTAAATTGACTCTTATTAATGTTAGCTTGCAACCCTGATGCCTGAGAAACTCAGTAAACATTTATGAAGTTCCTTAATAGAATTTAGATCCCCGATCTTGGAAAACAGGCAAGCAGATCTCTGCCAAAACACAAATGGTCAGCTCCAAGCTTGACATTTGGGATGAATTGAAGTCTTCTCTTCTTTGAGACCTTTGAGCATTCTGCTGAGATACTCATTGCTAATAAGAGAAAAGGTTCATTTGGATCCCTCGTTTATCCCTTTTGCTGCATCAAACCTTTGAGTATTCTGACCATTAACAACAATGTGGTAGTTCACTGTTTTAGACACACTCATTACCCATTTGAGTAAATAAGTCAGAAAACCCAGCCCCTCCATTACTGCTCTCGAAAAAGGCCCTGTCTTCCAGAATCATAAGCTTTTTGAAAGTCAATTTAGCATACTCCTAGGAAACATTCTCCTTGTAAGCCTTAACCAACTCATGATCTAAGATATGTTATCTCCAATTTCCTCCCAGGATGAATCCTGCTTGACTATCACTGATAAATAGTATGGTGACGCATGTATTCTTTGCGTAATCATCTTTGAGATGATTTTATACATCCACAGTGAAGCAAGCAATAGGTCTGAATTCTTCACATTCTTGGGCTCGGGAACCTTAGGCATCAGTGAAACCAGTGTCAATTGGAATTACTTAAAAGGGTTTGCTTGATTGAATAAACTTTTATGGCAGCAATAACATCAGGTTCAATGATCTTCCATGTTGTTAAAGAAAATGCATTATTCCATCAATACCTGGAGCCTTATCACTCCCATGACTTCAAAGCTTCAACTATCTCATGATCAGTTTTGTTGCACAAAGCTGTATTCTGTGTTGCCTTGATAGAACATGTCCTCTTTTCATCCCTGGTATTTATAGATGGTAGCCTATCTTCTGGTGTGCCCATTAAACTCTATAAAATAGGACAAACTCATTTTAAATCTCTTGAGGTTCTGTACATTCTTCCATCTAATGACATCAGACTTCTTGTGGACTTCTTATTATTTCTCTCCTTTTACTGATGCTAAAATAGTGGTTGGTTTGCATCTCCTAGCTTTACCATTTTGGCTCTCTTTTTTTGCCTGAGTGCAGTTTGTCTTCTAGCATAGAACCATTTTTTCAAGTTTTTAGTACAGTTCTTTTTCTTTCCCAACTAACTCTCTTTTGCTTGATTCCCCAAGCTGGTTTTGCACTTCTCAAGCTCAGTTTCTAGCAGTCCTCATCTGCTTGCGGATGAATTTGGAACTCACTATTTATTCAATCTGTTTTAAGACAGTGCTGGGGGCCTTCATTTTTAATCCAACCATCTTCATTGAGTCCTTTCCATTCTCCCTCTTCCATACTCTCTCCACTAGATCCAAGAAGTATTCATGTTTCACTCCGATACATTAAAAAACTTAAAGTTTTACTCTCACTTGCTGATTTCTTGATGAAGCACAACTGCCATTGGACTGTGATCTGAAACCCCTGGATTACCATATGCTAATATGACATGCCCCCATTTATCCATCCATCGCATCATTCCCAAAACTCTACAATCCTGCTTGAGATTCTTGCACTAAAACCACGCTGCTTGTTTGTTTCCATGATTTTTTATAAACAACGTTATCAGCACGAGTCCTCAACCCCTTAAGATTGAGTTTTAGTTTTTTCTTGTTAACTCATGTTTTGGTTGATCTCGTATGATAATCAAGGTATTATATGCATAAATTCAGGTATGTATTTTCCTAAAATATTTTAATGATTTAGAATACAATAGTATTCAATCACTAACAATTATCATAACCAAGGAAGATACTACATTGTTTGAATATGGACATGCTATAAAAACTTCTTCAATGGATCAAGGTATAAAATTTTAGTAGCATGAGTGTGAATATTATTTTGAGTTGTTTTGAAGTCTCAAAGATAAATCATTTGTAACTTTGGTTATTATACCGTGGGTTAAGGGTCAGACGATGGCTTCAAGTTCATTGCACCAAAGGGTAAGACATCAGGTTGAGTCCGGATCACCATAATGAAAATATTTGAGACAATACGACTAGATTTTCAAGTTTCTAGTCGCACCAAAAGGGTAATACATGCAATTAGAGTTTTTGATGGCACCGGATTGGGTTTCAATCCCATATAATTATAGGCGGTAACACGCCTTATATGGTAAGACATTTATATTTATCCATGCACCATATGATTATAAATGATGACTAAGAAAATAATATATTTTGAAGAAATGTCTTGAAATTCATCATATGGAATTTGCTCCATTCCTTGAAAAGAAGTGGTAGCAACATTTGATAACTCCGAAATCCCCTGTTTGACTTCTCCATTCAATCATATAATGGAGTGCAGTGAAGGATTATCTGAAAAGATGAAAAAAAATTAATAATATGAATAGAGCGTGAGGAACAGAATGATAATAGTCCTCATTGTGGTAATGCATAAAAGTAACGAACACTATGAGTTCTTCAAATAGTCTTCAAATGTGAAGGAAATTCTTTATTATCAAAATGGTATGAAGTTCTTAGACTAGTGAATGTATGTCAACCTAATAATTTGGGACCAGTTTATATCCCTATCATGATACAAGAGATAAAGGTGATGGTACACTTTATCTTTCAAAGTGCTGTTGAGGTGTGTCATAGAAATTGAAAGTTAATTTTTAAAGCATGACAATGTCCTTATACTGGCAATTTAAAATACTATAAATATTAAGTTCCATTCCTTGCAAGAGAATGGATTACTTGTGGATGATAGCGTGAAATCTCGACCATTCTATAAGAGAAGGTCCAGATGTGATAATCAATTATGGTTGGATATATGCCACAACTCACCTCTATGAAGGTTGGATAAAAAAATGATATTTCACTTCTCATCTCTATGGGAGATTGATAGAAACGAAATTTATTTTGAGAAATTGATACTTGTATTGTACGTTTTATACGTCACTATGGTATGTTTTTTGTGAACTACCCGAAAGGGAAAAGAAAAAAATAGTTTTGCCTATACGGGTTTGTGGGCATTATTGTGTGGCGAATACAATTGCATTGGTTGTGTACCTATGTATGCAACAAAAATAATGGCAAGAAAGACTTTTGCTCGTAATTGTCACGACCCAAACACCGAGCCGCGACTGCACCCACATTTACCCTCCTATGTAGCGAACACCATCTCAACCTTATCATTTCAATTTAATATCGACATAAAGTACAGCGGAGACTTAAATCATAAATAAAGACAATTCCAATAACTTCTAAAATTCACTTCTATTAATTTCCCCCAAATCTGGAAGTCATCACCACAAGAACATCTATGAATCAAACTACTAACTAGATTCTAGGAACTAAAATAAATAAATCTAGTCTGATGCTAAACTTCAAGCGTCAAGACAATGAGGACGGAGATCCATCCAGCTAGAAGCAATTGCTCACCCTGAAGATCCGGTGGTGACTAAACTGGCTTGAACTACTGTTGAGTCGAAGATGACGCACGCTTTGCTGCACCCACAATAAACAAAGACCACAAAAATAGGGGGTCAGTACACCACAAGTATGAGTAGTATCATGGCCAACCTCAAATAGAAAACCTATATATCATTAACATCATAAACTCAACTAATATCCTTAGCATGCAGCATACAATTACCATAATCGCTTTGTTACAAACACCAAGCACAATCAATGAGGACTCACTCCTCCTCATCATACACTCGTTTTTGGGAACATGTTCTTTAGATTGAGTACATTAGTATCTTTCCAGATTCATTATATTATTCCTCTCGTGGTCGTAACGGACAGCTCCGCTCCTCATTCTATCCTGTGTCGAACGTGACACTCGATCCTCATATTCTATCCGGTGTCGAACGTGACACTCCGATCCTCATATTCTATCCTGGTACCGGACGTGGCCCCCGATCCATATCTATCCTGGTTCGGAACGTGACCTCCGATCCTCAATATCTTCTGGTTCGGAACGTTGACACTCCGATCCTCTTATTCTATCCTGTAGTCCGGAAACGGGAACACTCGATCCTCATATTGACTATCCTGGGTACCGGACCGTGGGAACCCCCGATCCCTAATCTCACTCTTCGTTCATTAAGAAGCTTCTTTTATCCAAGGCATCATCATTAACAAAGTCGATTAGAGGTTTCTTTCGCGATTTAAATTCAATAGCTTCAATCATTCTTATTTTATCACAATCATGTAATAGTATATAAGATTACACATGCATCACGCAATTGAAGCATCTAGAAGACTTAATAATATTAACTCACACATATCATTCGCTATTAAGAGTTTACTCCAATAGTGTAAAAACCCTAACCCGAAACCTCCACCCGAAGAATCGTGATCAACAAGCAAATTCCTCACTGTTCTTGTTGTCCTCGTTCTTTCCTCTCTTTGATCGATTCTCTCTCTCTCTCGTGCTGTTCTTCTATTTTTCTTATTACAAACCCCTTTTTCTTTACCCTATTTCATGAATTAAGATGAAAGATGGAAATAACAACCCACTAATTACTTTAAGGTTACCTCTTTTAAACCCCCAAGTATTAGCCTTATTAACATTAACCTCTTCACTTTATAATTAAAGCAGGATAGTCAAACACGTCCCTTAAAACGTGTAAAGAATCCGACCCGAACTGGGATTGCCATAGCCCTGACTGGCCGTCGCGCCTGCACGGTCCGTCCTGCCTGTCCTCACAAGGTCCAGAGACGTGTTTTTAAGTGGATGGCCTGTGCGGGGGGCCGTCGCGCCCTGCGACAGTACCGTCCTCCACCTCCGTCACGACGTTCAGAGATAGTCGATTTTCAATACCCAATTTTCATATTTTCTAAGTGTTTTGAAACGACACCCTCCACGGACGGGCCGTCGTGCCCCTCCGTCAACCTCTGCCAGTTTTTCCAGAATAAACTGTTGCCAAAACGACTAAACAGGTCGTTACAGATTATATAATTATTTTCTATTATTATTTATCATTATTATTATGATTATTATACTCTTACTTAACCTTCTTCTATTATTATTCTTTTCTCATATCTTATTATTTATTATTGTTTTATTCTGTATTAATTATGATTAATTAGCTTATTCTTAATTATGCATTATTATCATTATTATTATTATTATTATTATTCTTTATGGTGATCATATTACTATCCTCTTGCTCTTCTTTGTTCTTCTTCCTTCTTATTAACTCTGTTCTCTTCTTATTATTATCATCAGACTACATATTCATCTTCTTATTCTTTCTTCCTTCTTTTTTCTCTCATTCTCCTTCTATCTTGTTGCTTCCTTCTTCTTCCTTATTTCTTTTTTCATGACTCTTATTATGATTGTCATTCTTATTCTTATTCTTCTCTACTTCTATCTTCTTTTCCTTCTTCTTCTTATCTTCTTCTTCCTTTCGTCTCTTCCTTCATCTATATTCTCTGCTTACTTCTTCCTTCTTCCTCCCTCATTTCTTCTTCTATTCTTTCATTCTTCTATTAGTCTTCTTATTCTTCTTCTTACTTATTCCCGTAATTCTTATTATTATTATTCGGTATTCTTCTTCCTACCTTAGCTTCTTCTCTTTTCCCTCTTCTTATCCTTCTTCATATCTGCTTCTCATTCTGCATTCTTTTCAATTCTCATTTTCTTCTGTATTCTTATTATTTATTCCTTATTCTGATTATTCTTCATTTCTCTATTCTTCTTCTTTCTTGCTTCTCTTCCCTCTTCTTCTGATTATTCTTCTATTCTCCTTCTATATTACTTCTTACTTCATAGATCATTCTACCTCTTGTTTCCATTTATTATTATTCTTATTATTCATTTTTACTGACTTGGACTCTTCTTCTAATTCTTATCCTCATTCTTTATGATTCCCACTTATTACTTCGCCTTCCTATGTCCATTCTCCTCTCCTTCTCTCTTCTTCTCTTCTACCTTTATTCTTCTGTCTGCCTGCGTCCTACTTTCCTGCTTTTTTCGGCCTCTTCGTCTTCTCTGCTTCTTGCTATCGCCGTGCGCGCTTCTTCCGCTTCCTTCTCTCTTCTGTGGTGTCCTTGGTCTTCGTTCTTCGTTCCTTCTTATTCTCTACGGTTTCTTCTTTTAACTCTCTTCTATATCAATGCTCCTGCTGCTCCTCGGACGGGGGGGCCACGGTGCTTCTTTCTTATCTGGTCTTTGCCTTGGTCGGGGTGTACTTTCTAATACGATGCATTCTCTTCTCTAGTTCTTCTTCTCGTCTTCTCTTCTATATTCTTCTGCAAAATTCTTACTTTCTTCTTCCTTCTTCTTCTTTCTTCGTCCTCTGTCTCTCTTATTCCTACTTCATGCTTATGATTTTAAGGCTCTCTTATGAGATATTGTCTGGTGGGTGACTCAGTACTATCGTATTCTTCTTCTTTGTGCTTCTTATTCCATCCTCTTCTGATTCTTCTTCTTCTTCTTCCTTTCGGTCTCTGCTCATTCCTTCTAGCTATTCTTCTTTCTGTCAAATTCTCAATGCTCCTCATCTACATCTCATTGATTCTATACCTGCTTCTCCTTCTCCTTCATTTCTTCACTTCCCCTTCATTAGCGTTTTCCTTTTAGGATTCTCTTATTATGTCAGTTCTTCCTTCTTGTTCTCCTTCTTCCCTTCTTTCTCCTCTGCTTCTTCTCTCATCCTTCATTCTTGGTTCATCTGGGGCTTCTGCTTCTTCTTCTTCTCCTGATCCTTCTTCTTCTTCTTCTTCATTTCTTCGTCCTGCTCCTTCTCTACTTTCTCTTTATATTTTATATGCCTACTTCACTATGGCTGTATGATTATTCATATAATTATGATTATTCGTCATTAGCATTTATTATCATCTTATTATTCTGATTATTATATTACTGTCAGTATTCTGTCATGCTGACTTATTCTTATTATTTTTTCGGTTCTTCTTCTTCTGCGATTGTTCTTATCTTATATTATTCTTACTTCTTCTGCTTCTTCTTGTTGTCTTCCTTCTTCGTCTTCTTACTTCTTCCCTTCTTCTTCTTCTTGTTGTTTGTGTCTGTTCTTATTCGTCTTATTACCTTCTTCTTCTGCATCTCTCCTTTGTATGTCTTCTCCCTCCTTCCTTCTTCCTTCTTCTTATTCTTCTTACCTTCTTCTTCGCATTCTTCTCCCTCCCCGCCTATTCTTCTTATTCTTAATCTTCTTCTTCTTCTCTATCTTATTACGTCTAATCTTCTTCTTCCTGATTCCTTCATTTATTCTCCTTGCCCCTTCCCTCCTTCTTACGTCTTCATTCTTCTCTGCCTCTTCTTCTTCTTGTTCCTTCTTTTCTTAGTATTAATTATAGTAGATATTAGGAGTATCATGTAGGAGGTATGAGGAGTAAGGATAAGGAGTCGAGGATTAATATCATATATTATTCTTCTTCTTACTTCTTGTTACATAATTATTCTCACTGCTTCTTCGTTCTGTCTTATATGTTGTTTCTTCGTTCTTCACTTCTGAATTTAGCCCTGCTTCTTCTTCTTGAATTCTTCCTTCGGAGTTCCTCGCTTCTGCCTTATTATGATTACTTTTTCAATTCTTCTTTTGTTTATAATTCTCTCCTATCCTTAAACTATGATTATATTTCTGATTATTATCTTATTCCTCTGCTTCTGCTCTTCTTCTTCAATCCCTATCTCCATCATTACTTCCTCTTATTCTTCTTCGAATTATTATTTTATATATTATCATTTATTATTATTAGTATTTTTATTCCTATGTATTATTATTCTTATTCTTCTATTCTTCTTCCTTCTTTCTAGCGTTAATTATTGGGGTGTTTCGTCTTACCTTCTTGATTATTATATATTCTCTGAATTCCTTATTATGTCTCCTTCTTAGTTCATATCATTTCTCATTCTTCTTCTTCATTCACCTTATTATTTATCTCGGTCGGGGAGGTCTTCTGACTTATTATATTCTTGATTCTTTTTTTCTTCTTAACTCTTATTAGTATTCCTTGTTTCACTATTAATTCATAAGTACATTCTTATGTTCTTCTGGCGTGGGTGGGTTAACTATGGGTGGCGGTTCTTCCCTCCTCTCACCTCCGTCCCTTCTTAATTATTTCCACTTCTTAAATAGTATCAAGAAACGGGTTATTCATTTCATGCTTCGTCCTTACTTTCTTACTCTCTTC
This sequence comes from Solanum habrochaites, assembly GCA_027704765.1. Classification (NCBI taxonomy): domain Eukaryota; kingdom Viridiplantae; phylum Streptophyta; class Magnoliopsida; order Solanales; family Solanaceae; genus Solanum; species Solanum habrochaites. Next base: position 27,165 of record JAKWJA010000872.1, read on the forward strand.
CTTCTTCTTAATATGATTATCGATTCTTCTTCATCTCGCCATTCTCATATTGTTCGTACTTATTATTATTCTAAAAGAATTATAGAGGTCAGCATGGTGCTTCAGTAACTTGATATTATAATGCTAGAACTACTACTATTATTAGGATTATTATAAAAATAAATTAGCTGGTCTGTTAATTGCGTTCATTAGCATTATCTTATTTTAGTAGTATATAATGAGGTTAGTATATATGTACGGAGGATTAAATGATTATAATTCTTATGATATATCTATTATTTCTGAACTTTGTAAAGGCATGATTCTTATTACTAATGGTTATTATTATCGGTATATAGTGTAATTGGTTTTCTTAGTACTTCTGGTTGTCTGTCTTGTTTTAATTATTATTCGTCTTATGTGACTTCGGTCTTCTTCTGTTTGTTGGTTGTTGTGTGTGTTTATATACTGATTTTCTTCTATTATATTACTTCTCATCTTAATTACTTATTATTCTTATGCTTTATTCATTAGTAATTCGTTCTTCCGTATTGATTATATAATTCTTCTAAATATTAATCCTTATCTTCTTATCATTCCTTCTAAAGCTGCTTACCTGCTGTCTATCCTATCATTCTTCTTCCAATCTTCCTTCTTCATTATTCTTCTTATTACGCAGTCGTCTGCTCTCATTATTCGCGCCCTCTCTCTTCTGTCTTCCTTTTTCATTCTTCTTCTTACGTCCTGTTCTTATTATAAGTACACAGTGATGTAAATTATTGAAACATTGTTATTAGTAGCTATCATTATCTATTATTTTAATGATTGGGGTTTAATGTATGATTATATAGAATTATAATATTATTATACACATATCATTATTAAAAATTATTCTTAACATGGGGGGGAGGGGGTCTATTCTAATCACATTTGTTAAGTACATAACGGTAATATATTCATGATATTATATCATTGTTTATTATAGTATTATTATTTTTATTATTATTATTAATAACAAACAGATAATAGATGTATTATTATTATTAAAAGGTGTATTCATATTATCATCATCATCATCATCATTATATTATCCTAATATTTTATTATTCATTCATTATGATTATCATTATTATTATGATCATGATGATTATTATGATAATATAATTCTATCATTATCATTGGTGTACAATTATTATATTCTTATATGACTATTATTATTAATTGTTGGAACATAATAAAATAAAAATTATTAAACTATTATGAGTAGATTTTATTATTATCATTATTATTATTATGATTATGATAATTATTTTTATTATATGTCATTATTATTAAAAACAGATAATAGAGTATTATGATTATTATTATTATTTTATTATTCTTAAGAATATTCATACTAATGGACTATTATTTTATGATTGTTTTTTATTATTATTAATTAATGCATTCTTAATGATTATTTAATTATTATTATTAATTATTATCATTCTTATTATTATATTCCTTAGTAATATCTTGATTGGTATTATTGATTATTATTACAGTGTATTTAGTCATTCTTGTACTCATCCTTCTTCTTATTCTATTATTATTATATCCTAGTGATATGCCATTCCTGTATTATCTCATACAGTCAGACTCCTTTCTTCTTCTTCTTATTATTATATATTTCTCCTCTTCTTCTTCTTTATTATGTCATATCCCCTCCATGCCTATTATCCTTTATCGTCGCTCGGCGTGAGCACCCGTTTCGGCGCCCCACCCCGCCACCACAGGATAGAACTGCGGAGCGGAGTGTCACGTACCGACACGAGCGGTAATAACCCAGGTAATTACAATCGTGAAAGATACTAGGGTGAGATACTCATCTAAGCCCAAGTATATTCCCCAAAAAAACTCATAAATTGAAATGAGCAGGCGTGGTTGGCCGGCATAAAATAGAGGTATGCTGTTGTTGGTACCAAGGTTCTGGTAGGGGGCTGGTAAATGCTGCAATGCTAAGATATTGTTGATTTTATGCTGTTACTTGATAATACTTTTTTGCCTATTGTTTGAGGAATAAATGGCCAGATGCATACCTACTACTCATAACTTGGTGGTTGTACTGGAGCCCCGGCTACTTTTTCAGTTTATTTCCCTTTTGGTTTATTGGTGGGGAGCATCACACTGCCGTCATGCTTCGCTCAACATAGTTGCGAACAGCCAGTGCGGTGTTGTAATCGTCACAACCACACTGGATCTTCAGGGGGTGAGCGTAAATTGCACCCTTCTAGCTTGGACTAGATCTCCTTCCCTCATGTCTTGATGGCCGAAGAGGGGTTCAAGAGCATATGATCTATCTTTTCGTTTATTTGTTTGAGCTTCGGTAAAAGAGAGGGGACGCCAGTTTAGTAGTTTGATCTAGATGTTCTTAGTTAAAAGAATGGGTGGATGAGAGAGGCCTATCAGAAGTTTTGGAAATTAATAGATGTTGAGAATTTTAGAAGTTGATTGAATTGTCTTTAGTATGAGTTTAAGTGTTTTGCCGCATTGCTTTAATGTTTATATTAAATCGAAATGATGACGGGGTTGTGATATTGGGTTGGTTTCGGCGATCACAAGAGGGGGTAAATTTTGTTTGCCCGGGGGGGGGCCCAAAAAAGTTCCCAGTCGGCTGGACGTGTTTTGTGGGTCGTGGCAAACTTGGTATCAGAGCAGTAAGATTCGATTGGTCTCATTCATCCACACATCATACTCACACAAGATCAGTCGTCGTAGATCTTAAAGTAACGGTATGGTACGCTTACTTTTTCTTTGAGAGGCTAATACGACTTTATAAAAAACAATTCCATTCTTTCTATACATGTTCGTTTCGTGCTATTACTTGGATCCATGGTATCATGAAAGGTGATACCAATTGGTATCTGACGCATACTTCACTCTATTAAGGGGAAAATCTCACTCTATTGGTCGCAGAAAATGGTTCGAACTAGCGCACGACGGTAATTCTTGCTCCAACGAACAAAACACCAACAAAACCTTCAATAAACATACACTTGTACTTATCCACGAGAGATAGCCAAGAGGCGCGGACTTGGATGGCTGTAAGCTCCGAGTAAAATACTGGCAAGAGCCTTTTATATTCCGTGGAGATACGTCCTAGAGGAGAAGGGAACATCACCTATCCCACTGGTGGGCTAGGAAGCACGTAAGAAAAGGATGACGGGGGGATCCGGAAAGGGAGTGGGCCTCTTCCCCGACTTATGTAAGTATTCGTGATAAGGATAAGTGATTATTGGGGACGAATGGAACATTACAGGGAGGGACACGGGAGAATGGGTAAAGTTTTGCCACGCAACGACAACCGACCCCGAGAGATAGATCAATACATCAGGTTCGCGCGTTATCTTAGTTTGTTGGTCGGTGTGGAATACAGAAGGAACAGAAGAACGGGGGGGGGGAGGCACACTCGGACCCGAATGTTTTATCTTTTCCTGCACCGTAACACCGAGTCGGGGCCTGTTTGTTCACCACAGAAAAAGGTGCCAAGCTGCCTGCGCGGAAACTATAGCTCCTAAGAAATCATCCTAAAGAACGAAAAAAAAATAAGAAGTGTGGTCCTACACGTGAGGACGTAAGGCACAGGAGAAAACGTTTCCAGGGGTCCGTATGCGTCGGAACATGACGGGTGGGACCAAAATAATAAATAAAGAAGGGCAAATGATGCACAGCATGACCTTTTCCATATAATTTCTAATGAAGAATTAAAAAACCTCCATTCCCTTCAAGGAAGGCGGGAAGGATCGGGGGGGGGTGGTAGATGCTTTACAAAACAAAAATAACGAGAATTGTCCGATACATCTCGCCATGGTTGAACGGTAGAGACATGACATTCGTCATGATGCTAATCCAAAAAAGAGGAAGGTAGCTCACGACATAGGATCTCTACTACATTAGGCTTACTAAAGTAAAGCTCAAGCCTTACTTTATAGCTCTCAAGACTACGCCAGATGGGGATATAGAACGTGTGATATTGTAGTTGTTGTAGTTCGTGAGTTATAGAACCGAGTTCATCAGGGCACGCCAAAATGTGGTTTGGCGGTCACAGGTTGAAATGTAAAAAACCACCAGACGTCAAAAACCACCTATTAAACTTGGGGCCTCATTCCACTGAGTTGTGTTTTAGAGAAATGGAAAAGTATAACTCCCGCCTAAAGAGGCAGGTAATCCCCCTCCCGAGTCCCCCACCCGAGTCCTTGTGACCTTTGGGTGAGCGGGGGATAATGAAAAAAAGTGGGAGGATAAGTTTGAGTTGAAGCCGTAGGTATAACAAGGGGAATAGGATTGTCGTCAAAATGCATATGAAGGTCTTAGTTTCCCTAGGCACTATCCAGAGATGCCACCCAACTATGTTTTTCATCGAGTCCAACCAGAGCGGATTCTGCGCGCTTTGTGAGGGTGTTGAGATCAAATAAGTGGCGAAATGAGAAAAATTCAGCCTTACGGAATCATGCTACGCAAATTTCCTATCCAAGAATGGTAAATTTTACGTTAAGAAAAGGTGGAGAGTGCAGGCCAGAGATGAATGTCACAAGG
>JAKWJA010000873.1:5000-7500 GCA_027704765.1 Solanum habrochaites
AGATACGTAGTAGAATATAGATAGATAGATCGGATAGATAGATAGTAGATAGATAGATAGAATTCGATAGATAGATAGATAGATAGATAGATTAGATAGAAGTAGATAGATAGATAGATAGATAGATAGATAGATAGTAGATAGATGGATTAGAATGAAGATAGATAGAAGATAGATTAGATAGATAGATAGATAGATAGATAGATAGATGATAGATAGTATAGATAGATAGATAGATATGTGAGATTAGACTAGATAGATAGATGATGGATGAGATAGGATAGATAGATAGATAGAATGATTAGATAATAGTAGATAGATGCATAGATAGATAGATAGATAGATAAGATTAGAATAGATAGATAGAAGATAGGATAGATAGATAGATAGATAGATTAGATAGGATAGATAGATAGATAGATAGATAGATTAGCTAGATAGGATAGATAGATAGATAGATAGATAGATAGAGTAGATAGATAGATAGATTAGATAGTAGATATGTTAGATAGTAATAGATAGATGATAGATAGATAGTCGATAGATTAGATAGATAGATAGATAGATGGATAGAGTAGGAGTTAGATAGATAGATAGATAGATAGATAGATAGATTAGATAGATAGCGAGATAGATATGAGAGATAGATAGATAGTGATAGATAGCATAGATAGATGATTTAGAAGATAGATAGATAGGATTAGATGATAGAGAGATAGATATGAAGATAGATCGATAGATAGATAGATAGTATAGAAGATAGAATAGATAGATAGATGCGATCGAGGGCCGATCGGATCATGGATCGATGGATAGATGGATTAGATGGACAGAATGGACAGCGATGGACAGATGGAACAGATGGACAGATGGACAGAATGGACAGGATGGACAGATGGTACATGATGGACAGATGGAACAGCATGGGACCAGATGGACAGATGGACAGATGGACAGCTGGACAGATGGACAGATAGACAGATAGAATAGGACAGAATAGAACAGATAGACAGATAGACAGATAGACAGATAGACAGAGAGGACCGATAGGGGACTCAGATATATAGATAGATAGATAGATAGATGAGAAGATAGATCGACGATCGAGATAGATAATATGATAGTAGATAGATCGATCAGACGGCTATGGAAGGATGGACGATGGATCGATGATCGAGGGATAGATGGATAGTATGGACAGATGGACAGTATGGACAGATGGAACAGAGGACAGTGCAGCCCCATGGCCAGCCCGGCGGACAGATGACAGATGACAGGATGGCACAAGATGGAACAGATGGACAGATGGGACAGATGGACAGGATGGACAGATGGATCCAGATGGAACCGACTAGACAGACTCGACAGATAGACCAGATAGACAGATGCAGACAGATGTAGACAGATAGACAGAATAGGCCCCTCGCCCGATTAGATAGATCGATAGATAGATAGTCGACGATCGATTGATAGATAGATAGTGGATAGATAGATAGATCTCGGAGCGACGGTAGTTGGACGGTCTGGGACAGAGGACAGATGGACGAATGGACAGATGGACAGTCTTCATTGGACAAGAGGACAGATGGACAGATCGACAGATCGACAGATCGACAGATCGACAGATGGACAGATGGACAGATGGACAGATGGACAGATGGACAGATGGACAGATGGACAGATGGACAGATGGACAGATGGACAGATAGACAGAGAGGACAGATAGACAGATAGACAGACTAATAGACAGATAGACAGATAGACAGATTAGACAGATAGACAGATAGACAGATAGATAGATAGATAGGATAGAATAGAGAGATAGATAGATAGAGTAGAGAGATAGATAGCTAGAAGATAGATAGATAGTGAGATAGATAGATAGATAGATAGATAGATAATAGACAGATAGACAGATAGACAGATAGACAGAAGACAGATTAGACAGATAGACAGATAAGACAGATAGACAGTAGGACGCTGGGACAGATGGGACAGTGGACAGATGGACAGATGGACAGATGGACAGTATGGATCAGCTTATGACAGATGGACAGATGGGAACGATCGACAGATCGAAAGATCGACAATCGACAGCCAATCGACAGTGGGACAGTATGGGACAAGATGGACAGATACGAAGATGGACGATCGACAGATGGAAAGATCGACAGCATGGAAAGATGACGATGGACAGATGGACAGATGGACAGAATGGACAGAAAGACAGTATGGACAGATGGACGTAGGACAGGATGGACAGCTAGACACGATAGCAGTAGACACGGATGACAGATAGAAGATAGATGATAGTAGACGATTAGATTAGATTGATCGATCGATAGAGAGATAGATAGATAGAAGAAGAGTCGAACGACTGGAGGGCACGGTGGAGGATTGGCCGGTAGGGGACAGATGGACAGATGTACAGATGGACAGATGGAAGATGGGACAGATGGACAGCATGGACAGCGAGGACAGGATGGACAGATCGACAGAC
>JAKWJA010000874.1:0-39636 GCA_027704765.1 Solanum habrochaites
AAGAAGGGTCGACTCGAAAAGCGTGAAACCACCCCCCCCCCCCCGTGGTCCTGGTGGCAGGAGTTGGGAGAGACATTACATTAGGTGGAGTTTGCTCAAAATAGTTTTCATCATCGACATTTCCATGGTTCCCTATGAAGCCTTGTATGGTAGGAGGTTTGTAGGTATCCTATTGGATGATTTGAGGGGTGAGACATCGCTTCTTGGGTCCGATTTTAGTTATAAGGACTTGGGAAAAGGTTATATCATAGAAACCGGTTGGCAAACGGCTCTATAGTCGACAAAAGTCTTATGCGAAACATAGGAGGATATGGATTTGGAGTTTGAGAAGGTGATAAGGGGATTTGAAAATTTCACCAATGAAAGGGTGTGGTTATTAGATTTGGCAAGAAGGAGAAAATTGAGTCCCGTTATGTGGGTTCCCTGATGATGAAAATCTTGAAAACGGTTGGGGAGGTTGCCTAAAAATGTGGAACTTTCTAGGAATTGGCTTAGGTTCACCAAGTTTTCCATGTTTCTATTGTTGAAAAGTGTATCAGTGACCCGAGTCCATTCTTCCTATGATGGGTCTTGGTGTCTGATAACCTCTCTTATGAGGAAGTTCGGTGTTCAAATTCTTGAATAGCAAGGTCAAGAGAGTTGGGGAATAAAGAGTGGTTTCCGTTAAAGGGGTTATGGAAAATCATCTAGTTGAGGTGCACATGGGAGGCCGAGGGCCGACCATGAGTCCCGTCCCCTAATCTTCTTTAGACAAAGGTTAGTTATTCTTTTTAATAATATAAATCTGACTAGAAAATTGAAGTTTCTAATTTTTGGGGTGAGGTGAATGTTGCCCACATTAGCTTTTTGAAAAAAAACTACAGTGACAGTTATGTAGTATTTATCTTAAAAACACTTGAACTGGAGAATTTTGGCTTTTTTCTTATTTGAGTTATGATGTGCATTTTGATGATGGTTGAGTCTTTATAAAATGATAGTAGCATGTTGTTAAGTGAACCTTGTGCTAATTGACTCATGTACGTATGTTGAGTCATAAGGTGTTGTTCTCGTTGATGAAGAAAAATGCCTCTATGATGAAGTGTGGTTTGAGCCTTATGGTGGTAATATGAGTTTTGATATTTGCATAGTTGAAAATGATATGATTTATGTTGATTGATTATTGGGATTGGTTGGGATTCTAGTATGCGTTCTATTCTTCCTTCAAAGAATTTTGTGTCATTCTGGGGTCGAATGTTCCCCTGGGGGGGGGGGTGATAATGTATCACCATGAAAAATCCAAGACGTGTCCGTAAAGCGTAACCAGTTTCATGAAGTCGAAGTGCCTGTGTATACTCCAATATTAATGAGTATAGGTATTTAGGAGGTTTAGAACCAAAACGTCATGACAGTCCGGGAAGTTGGTCAAAGGGGTGTTGGTTGGTGTAGTGTGCCTTAGCTTATTGACTACATTTTAGGAGTCTGAAATGTACGGAAATTGGGGAAAAGGTAGATCATAGGTGTGTGGGTTATTCATGGTTTGGTGAAACGTGACCAGGTAAGACTCCCCAAGGACGCCAACCAAGGGCCATTGAGAAGGACCCTTGTAGTTTAGTGAAAACTGACCCTGACAGGGATCGAGGGACAGAGAGATGACCCCGTGTATGGATCGAGATTGGCCGTCAATGCCACCGTCTCCCAACTTATGTGGTGGAGAAGGTCTTCACCTGCACAACCTCGAACTCATCGACGGAAATGTGCGAAATGGTGCAGGATATGGTGTCAGGGGTGTTGCTGTGCATCGACGGGGAATCGATGCTACGTCATAACACTTAGTAGACCAATGGGAGCAAGTACCTTGCCTGCACGGAACACGACGACGGAGGTGCAGACGGTAGTGGGGGGGGGGGGTGGGTTGTCCGTCCGACTCACAGAGTCCTGTTGACGGTGTTTCATCTTGAGGGTTAGTTTTCTTCCTAATTAAGTTGGTCTTATTTCTTATTTAATAATGAAGTTTGTTTAGGGGTAGTTGGGGATAAATGGGAAACTAAGTAAGTTGATTAAGTTCCCCCTCTAAATAACCTCAACCTCTATTAACCGAAACACAAACTCTCAAATAAACTCTCTTCCTTCTCTCTATTTTCTTATCTACATGAACTCACCATTGAAGAAGCAAAGACTAGGTTGGGGGTATGGAATAGAACAAATTCAACCCATCAAATTGTTGAGAAACGTTAAGGTATGGGTTTGCTATTCTACCTTGAGACTCTTTCCTGCAAAAGGTTCCTTCAAATAGATTTCAGAAAAGTTGGAGTTTCCTTATGGGTTCATTCAAGACGACAATTGAAGTTATGGATGAGTGTTGATGATTTGTTTAGGTTATCTTGAGTAGATTAAAATGGTATTCGACTTGTTTATGATAATTGTTGATGGTTGGTCTAAATGGAAGAGTATGATCATCCTATTCCTAAGACTCCTGGGTACTGATCTTGACCTATATGATTATTGTATTGTTGATCATTCAATTGAGTTGGTTGTTGATTAAGATTACAATACCTATGTGCTATTATGATTAAATTAAGATGAAATTATCGGCCTATCATGCTAGTTTTTGAGATGTGATTTAGGGTTATGAATTATGATGTGTGAAATAGCCGATGGTATTTGTCTCAGAATTGTGATCTAAAGATGAATTATGGTATAAGATGCAATTGACCTTGTTAGTCTATTGGTCATTGTGTGATGATGTTACTCCCAAGTTGGGTTTCTAATTATGGGATGATGATCAGACCGTGGAGAAGATTATGAGGAAGGACTTGGTAAGTCTTATATCTATATCTTTACTTCCAAATTGTTATTAATTGTTGATAAGTCATGTATTAAATTGGAGTATGACTTTACTAGTATTCTTGCGGTGGTATGATGTTTAATGAAATGGTCTTGACGTTGACTATGGTTTGAGGTTTATTATGGTGTATGTTTTAGAAGGATGGTGAAAACTCTCAAATGTTGCCTTGTAATATTCATGATAATGCTAATGTGTTTAATTTCACTAAATGTGAATTATAATGAGAAGACTTTATACCAGCAATGTGATTAAGCTAGCATTGTTGATGATGATTATAAAAGGGGTAGACCCTATGACCTAAATTAAGCCTATGATTATAATTAAAGGGCTTTTATTTAAAGAACTTTCGAAAAGAGGGACTCTAGAGTAACACGAGTGAAACTAATAGAGGAGTGTACATTCCCACTAAGGAAGGGTAGGACCCTTACATACTTGTAGCATTGGAGACTATAATGACATGACGCAATCAAGTGGGGGATCCAAACTAAATCTCCTAGTTCTTGATAACTGTGTTTCCCCAATTTCCCCGACCCATAGAAAATATTGCTAGTGATCCACGTAGTTGCTATATTTCCAGTCTTAGTACTACCTTGGCAGGTAGTCCATCCTTCTTTGGTTGATAGCGGTTTTTTTGACACCGGTTTTACACTTGATTCATGTGCTCCTATGTAGTTAGGGAAAAGATGCTCCAAAAGGTTAAAACGAAAATAAAGGGACTTGACTCACTTGGATAACCTAGGGGTTGAGACTTAACTAAACATGCAGTAGTTAGCCTTGAGTCTTAGGAATAGGTTCATTATATATGTTTAAGTCTATGATTGAATATATTGATGTATTCTGATGACCAGGACATATTCATAATTATATTTGATTAGTCAATGTATGAATATGACTTGGGTTATAATGTTAAATATGATGAAAGTAAACGTTAAATATCATGATAGCTTAAAGTTGGACACAGTGCGTAATATTATTGTTGAGGGATACTTGATGTGAGTAAGGTTTAGGGGCTTGCTTGGTCATTGCATTGTTCTTGATAAGGACTTGTGATAGTTGTCTGTGTTATTATGATATTTTAACTTTATTCATTCTTGTGAATATGCCTTGATGTTGGGGGGTGTTTGTAGGTAACTTATCTTTTAAGTATGTTGGGATAAATATTCTGTGAGGTAAGAAGTTTGTTTGTTGATATGATTATTGGGACTTTGCAGTAGGCCCTAAAGGGATATTGGCATGATTGATAAAAGTTCCCTTTTTAAGCAGGTTTCTTGTGTATGTGTATGTGCATAAGGATGTCTCATGCTTAGTAACATTTGTGAGTACTAAACCCCCATTTTCTTTCTCCTTTTCCGTACACACTTTTAGGTTCCGTTTGTTGAAGAGTGTTGGATAGACATTGTTGACGGCTTTGGATTCTTCCTTTTCATCTAAGTAGGGTAGGTCCTCAACTTTGGGGGCGGAGGGCAGATGTCATCATCTAGCCTTACGAATTTATGTATGAGCATGGTCTGTTTGAATTGATGGAGGCTATGCGCAAAATTAAAAAAATTTTTTTTGTGAATTCGTGTGATGTTATGAGATAGAGTGAATCGTTAAGACGATTTCTATATTTATGTCTATGTATGTGCAATAATTAGGTAGACGGCTAGTAACCTTCTATTTGAAGGGTATGTATACTCGATATGATATATATTATGTGTAGGTAGAGGTCTATGTACAACCTCACAAATCTGATACTGAAAGTTTTAATGTTTCCGCATTTTTCAAACCTATGCATGTAATGAAATGAAACTAAGAGACTAGTCTTAATCCTTGAAAAGGACGACGATGTCGGGTACGTCTAGGGGGTAAACTTGGATGTGACAGAATATTTTTTTAAATCTTTTTGTAGTACTTTGACAAATGTGTCTATTTTAAAGAGCCCAAAAATGTTAAAACATAGTTTTCATTTTAAAAAGAAAAAAACTAAACAATTATCATTTCTAAAAAAACTAAACAATTATCATTTCTAATTTATTTAAAAAGAGTCCAAAACATAAAAATATATACATAATTATTATTAGATTTTATTTATTTATTTATAAATAATTTATAATATAAATTATAAAATAAAGTGAAAATAAAAACGGTAAATATAAAATATTTTTAAAAAGTAAAAATCTGAATAAGTAGTTTACATTAATTCTAAATAAAGACTTTTTTTAATGCATAATTAATTCTAATCAGTTACCTATATTTTTGGAATCCAATAATGCGCTTTTCATTCACTAATTTAATATTAATTAACTAATTATATGTGTCTCTATTTTATCGTAGTTTTAGAAAATATAATTTTGTATTTTTATAAAAAAATACTGACTAATTATGAAATAATAAGAAAAAATTCACAAGTATCCCCTAAACCTATGTCTAAAATCTCAGAGACACATTTATCCTATACTAAGGTCTTATTAACCCACTGAACTTATTTTATAAATAATTTTCTACCCTTTTTCAGCGTACGTGACACTATCTTGTCGGCACAACGTATGTTGATAATATTTTTTTAAGCTAGTGTCACGTAGGACGAAAAGGAGTAGAAAATTATTTATTAAATAAGTTTAGGGGATAGTAGGACCTTAGTATAGTAGGTGGTGGCTATGGGTGGCAGGCATGGGGGATGGATGAGGACGTATGCAGGTGTTCCACAAATAATAATCATGAAGCATCAAGAGGAGGAGGAGGAGGGAGGGAGGGGAGGAGGAGGAGGGGAGAGGGAGGAGTGAGGAGGAGGAGGAGGAGGAGCGAGGAGGCATGCTTGAGGAGGAAGAGGAGGAGGAGGCGGGAGGAGAGGTAGTGGCAGGCGGGGAGGAGGGAGGAGGAGGGAGGAGGAGGACGGAGGAGGAGGAGGGAGAGGGAGTGAGAGGAGGGGACGGAGGAGGAGGGGAGGAGGAGCGAGGAGAGAGGAGGAGGAGGAGGAGGCGGAGGAGGAGGAGATGTAGGAGGAGGGAGGGGAGGTAGGAGGAGGAGGAGGCGGAGGAGGCGGCGGAGGCGGAGGAGGTAGGCGGGGGGTAGGAGGGGGAGAGAGAGGAGGAGGAGGAGGAGGAGGAGGAGGAGGAGGAGGAGGAGGGAGGAGGCATGGAGGAGGAGGAGAGGAGGAGGGAGCTGAGGAGGGAGGAGGAGGGAGGAGGAGGAGGCAGGAGGAGGAGGAGGAGGAGGCAGTGAGGAGGAGAGGAGGAGGAGGAGGTGAGGAGGAGGCAGGAGGAGCGAGGAGGGAGGAGGAGGGAGTCGAGGGGTAGGAGGAGGAGGAGGATGGTAGGAGTTCTTCTTCTTCTTCTTATTCTTCTTCGGCTTATTCTTCTTCTTTCTTCGTCTTGTATCTTCTTCTTCTTTGCGTCTCTTATTCGTTCTTCGTCTTCTTCTTCTTCTTCTTATCTTCTTCTTATTCTTTTCTTGTATCTTCTTCTTCTTCTTATTCCTTCGAAATCTTCTTCTTCTTATTCTTCTTCCTTCTTTCGAAATATTCTTCTTCTTCTTCTTATTCTTCTTGCGAAATTCACAAAATGTGAGTCCCCATAAAAATGACATTAATGGTTTCTTCAATTTTTTTTTAGACTAAAGCGATAACAAATGTGTTTATTTGGATCTTTTATTTATCTTTTTGCAGTTATTAATTTTACTACTCAAGAATTTTCAATTATAGGATTTCTAAATTATGAAATATGTTTAAATCAATAAGAATAAACTCCAATACAATTTTCAAATTCATTTTTGTAAAGATCCCAAAAGTGTTAAAACATAGTTTTCATTTAAAAAGGGGAAAATGCACAAGTACCCATTCAACCTATGCTCGCAATCTCAGATACACACTTATATCATTTCTTATTTATTTAAAAAGAGTCAAAAACATAAAAATATATAAATAATTATCTGTGTATTATATGTTATTTTAAAGTTTTTGAAGGAATATATAGATAATCAGTATAAAAGAAACGAACATATAAAAAGACTTTAATTAGAAGGAAAAGGATAAAAAATGCCTTAGCGTAGGGAAAGAATCCAAAATGCTTTGTATTTATAGTTTGGACTCAAAAATATTCAGGAGGGTGGATGTCTAAATGTTTTGTACAAAAAAAGACAGATTAATATTCGTTATATATATATATATATCATATAAATATATATATATATATATAGTATATATATATAGATATATATATATATATATATATAGTATATATATATGATATATAGTATGTATCTATATTATTATTATTATTTAAGTATTTTTCTTTTAAACACATCCGTTCTTTTTTAAAGGGAAAGAAATTTGAAGAGTCCACGGTCGTTGTTTTCTTTCATTAAAATCACTTTAAATAAAAATGTAAGAAATATTTTCTTCTTTTAATCTCATTTTATCAATTAAAATAAAATAACTTCATATACCTTTTCGACAAATAATATATGTCATATATATAAAATCATAGTATATTTATCATTCATTTCTATTTATATAACTATAAAAGAATAATTATAATAAAACATGAAATATTTTTATTTTTAATTTTATTTTCTTAATTGAAGTAAGATAAACATTTGTTATTTTTCTTAAAAACAAATACAAAAAAATGTGTTATAAAGATTATAACAATATTATTTACAAAATAGTTATAACAATATTATTTACAAAATAGTTTAACCCATTATATAACAATAAGAGCATCTTAAACCAAATATTGACATTAACAATATTTTTAGACCAAACTATAAATGGAGGGCATTTGTGTCCTTTTGCTTAGTTCAATGACATTTTAAAATCTTTTTCCTTTAAGAAATGAAGAACTGAATAAGCATTTTACATTATTTCTAAATAAAGACTTTTTTTAGATTAATCGTTTATTAAGTCTTACCAGTTACCTATATTTTTGGAATCCACTACTGCTCTTTCCATTCACTAACTTAAAATTAATTAAAAAATTATATGTGTCTCTATTTTATTATACTTTTTATAAAATACAATTTTGTAAGGTTATAGTTTTTAAAAAATTGAAATAATACGGAAATATTTTATTATTATTATTAATAATAATAATAATATAATAACTTCCCATCGGAAAAGGACTCACACACACTAATTTTTAGAACTGCCCGCAAAACGCATTGTATTAAAATTTAAATTTTACTTTTCAATTGAAAATTTAAATAATTGTATAAAGTGTAGTTAAAGTAAGACAAATTCAAAAAACTGTTTTTAATTAATGAATATCACGATCCAAATTCAGAAGTCGTGATGATACCTATATTCTCAACAAATAGGTAAGCCAACCCGACATATTTTACCCATTTTAACTAAATAGTGAGAAAAAATAAACTCTATGTAAAAATCTTTAACATAAAGCTCTTTATAAGTATGTACTGTGGAAAGCTAAAATACCACCCAAGAATTGATGTCGTAAGTACAAGAGTTTCTAGAATACGATGCAAGTCTGAAACTAAAATAACAAATCTAACACAAAGGATATTCTGTCTGAATGTTAAATAACATAATACGTAAAAGATAGAGGGTGGTGTGGGCCATGAAAAAGCGAAACAGCTCACCACAACTCCAAGACACTCCAAGCTTGGACTCAAAATAATCAACGATGTGCTTGTATTCAAAATCGAATCTGCACCATAAAGAGTGCAACAAGTGTAATATGAGTACGAAATCACGTGTACCCAGTATATCTCATTGACCAACAACGAAGAAGTAATGACGAGAGTTTATATAAGAAAATCAATTTTTGTAATTATACAAGTCTATATTACACTTACTAGTCAAGTTTCATCAAATAGAGGTAATCAAACATCAAGTACTTTCCAACCACCAAATAAAACACATAATCATCAAGAATGAAGGATGTCATGAAATGCAACGCAATATGATACCATGAAATGATATGTTTCAGAATACCGAGTACTCACTCAACCGTATATACATGATACTCCTCGGAAATACATCGAGAGTTCATGACCCATGCGGGACTCGCGAGGTCCGTATACCAACACAGACAATCTCCACGTGTCTGTGCGGACGATCTCAACGCACTATCATAAAATCAATAATTTTTCGCACGGACGGTCTCCACGTGCCTAAATTATAATCTTAATATCTCACCATCTCAAACACGGATGATCTCCACGTGCCCAACTTGTACCCAATCTCATGTCAATGCATGTACACAATATTATTTCAATAAAGGGGATGATGATGCACCTCAATCAATTAATATCAAAATAATACATAACCACTTCAGTTATCGCAACTATACAGTGCAATAAAGAAAAACACAATCACACAAGAATTCAAGTCAAGAAATAATTAGCTAATGCCCATATGTTTTGGCATTCTCGGGTTTCAATCCGCATTCTATAGTAATAAGCTTTTCCGTTATATCCTCGGTACTCGTACCAATGCCCGTCACACCATTGGTACGATACCTCCATCTTTCACCCTTACGCATTACCTATTTCGATTTTTAGTCTTTAATTTGAAAAATGTCCTTCAACGAAGTCTAAAAAGTCTTAACATACCTTAGATGTCGAAATCGTGCCACAAATCCTCAAGATTTTTTCTTCCATTTTCGCAAAGCTTCAGAACGTTCACAATCTATTAAATGTGTAATATCCGTAAATAAGTGAGTTCATAGATACTCATATTGTTATATGTTTATTCTAGATCCAAAACTCACTCATATCTCTAATCAAGCTCCTAAATTTATATGTCAAGAATCATGTTAGCTCAACTTCAAACCTAGGGTTAAGTCTCAAATTACCAAAATATCTTATATTTAATAGCATTCATATAATGTAATAAAACTAATATTTAATTTTCTATCTTAGTATATGAACTCGAATCTTGATATGATAATTAAGTAAATTAGGAGATCAACGTAACTCCCTAATTTACGAACTTGAAAAAAATGCACTGTAAACATGACATTTGCAATTCATTATGTATATTATATAATTTCTTAAAGAAATTGATATCAAATTCCAACCGCTAGAATGACTACCCAATGATTGGCTTACAATCTCTTTTTCCCACCATAGATTAATATTACCGTCATAAAGAAATTTCAACCAAATTTAAAACAAAATTGAACAATACAACAGGGATCTCACTAAAATAAAATAATAATGCTAATAACTTTAGACACCCTAGATTAGATTTTAAATTTATTCAATGATAATTCAAATCTTGACAGAGATGGTATACATTTAACTGAACGGCGGTTCCCTACGGATACTGAGAAGCAATTATCCCTATTCCTATTTTCTTCGAATCCTGATATAACCATTTTAACCCTTCTGATTTAATTGATTTCACGGTCCAAGTAAAAAAGGTACTAAATAAATCATGGATTGACCTACTAATTATTCAATTATATTAATTATTTAATAAATATTCATCAACTAAATATTTGTAGTTACTGAATAGTTTAAGATATCCTTCTAATTTTTTTGAAAAGATTCAAATAATTCTAGTTCTCAAAACAACCATGCGGATCGTTACATTGAAATGGTATTTTAAATGTTTTGTTTTTAAAATTTTTTATTTATTATTTAACAAATTTTTTGGTGCTGACACATAGACAATTATCATTATTATCTATACTTTCAAAATATTATTTTTCATCACTAATTTAGAGTTTCATATGTTTCTTACACTTAAATACATGTGTTTTTATTGCCATATATACCAAAATAGGGAGATAGTCGAGCGAGATTCGTATATAGCCAGATACATGTGAATCACACTAGATACATCTATATGAATGTGCATGCAATGAATCACATGTATCTGGGATATCATATACATAAGAGAGCGGTGAGTGAGATGGGAGCGATGCGAGCGAGATTCGCTATGTATCTCAAATACATGCGAATCCACTTGAATACAATGTATATAAAATAAATTACACATAAATTTGACTATATTTATCTGAGATGGAAATATTTAATGTATATGGAGGCACCAATATCTTGTGGAATACGTAATATTGCAAGGTAGAGTGTATCTAAATAACTAACTCATAAACTAGTGTATTTACATAAGTTTCCTATAGAAGTTCTAATCTATTAACATTCTCATTTTAAGAAAACATTTGTATCATCGCATTACCTTATTTGTTTTATCATCAAGATTACTAAACTCATATTTTAAGGAAATATGTAGATATTCATTGAGTGTTTTAATGGTATTTTATTTAGAGGAATTTAAAAAATTATTATAGTTTGGGATTAATTAAAGATCTATAGTTATAGTATACTTTATTATGACTGTAGTTACATGTTATAAGAAGGAGAGAGACGAGCGGAATTAGAAGAGTTAGGATAGAGAGGAAAGAGGTGAGAGAGTACAATTGATTAATATCAAAGACTATTGTATCGTTGATACAAATAAATTGTATCAAGTGTATAAACTTGTATTCATATACAAAATTAATATCAATGAATACCACTTTGATTTGTATATTTGGGTTTGTTATCATCTGTTTCTTTGAAAAAGTTACCATTTGTATTTTGAATAGAAAAATCTCATTGTATTTTCTATCACTAAAAAACATCTATATAGTTGATAATTATCATTTGTATTTGTATCATTAACTATTATCAATTGTATTTGTATCATTAATTGTTATAATTTATATTTATTTTATAGAGAGAAAAGGAGTGGCGTGTGCAAGAGGGAAGATAGAGGAGAGATGTGAGAGAAGGAGGGAGAGAGGCAAGCGAGGGGCCAGAGATATATGAGAGAGGAGAGAAATTTGCTATAAAATTATAACTATAGCTATGATTATGAATTTAATTCTTTTAAACTAAAAAAGTGTATAGTAAATATATATTTGCATTTTACCTTATTATGGAATTTTTTCAATTTTTTACCTAAGTGTGTGTTCGGTACAAGGGAACAATGTTCTCATGTTCAGTTGGTTAGAAATTTAGAAAATATTTTCTCTAAGAATTTTTTTTAAAAAAAATAAGGAAAAGACTTTCTTAATGAAAGTAGGAAGAACAACTAAGGCAGGTAAAGGGATCGATTTTTATCCGGTCCAGTCCAGTTCCCGTAGTGGTTCATCTGGTACCAATTTAATCGGTAAGGAATCGGTCTTGTAGTGTACTGGACCAGGTACCGAATTGAAACTCGGGTTTTTATCCGGTTGAATCGATTTGGTAAGAATCGGTTCCGATCCTGTCCTGTCCACTAAGAACCGGTTCAATCGATTTTTTAATTCTACTTTTTTTATTATGACCGTTGAATCAGATCATTGGGCCCTTGAAGGGTTGGGCTGGGGCCCAAAATGGCTAAACCCACCCCTCCTACAACCCCGTTACACATAAATATACCAGTTTTTTCATTTAAAATCACAAATTCACAAACCATTTCATTAACATCTTATACAATCTCTCAATTTTAAATCTCTCAATTTTAAATCTCTCATAAATTCATAATTATTATTTTGTGATATTGACTTGGAGTTTGAATTTTTGAGATTTATTTGAAGTAAATCAAAAGCTTCAATAGGCATCTCTCAATTTCGGATTTGGTTATACGTCTACTTATACGTAGACGTTTGGTACATTCGTTCCAACTTTAATTTTTTATTTGTTTATTAATTAAGTTATTTTATTTTTTATTATATTATCTTGCTTGTTTTTCATAATATTTAATTATTTTATATTTGAACATGAATTTGGAAAGAAAAAAAGGTAAAAGATCAATGCCCAAAAATAATAATAATAGGGGAGGAGTAAGAAGTTCTAGTTCTAAAAATGTGCCACCTAGATTTATAGTTAATACTAATGATTTTACTCATGTTAATGAAACTTGTTTTATGTCACTAGGACCTATTGAATTTAATTTCGAAAATGAAGTAGATCATGAGACATTAAATATATATTTTACTGATTTTGAGGAAGAATTAGATGAAGAAGTAGAAATTAATGAGGAAGATGAAGAGACCCCTACCCATACTAGTCCAATTACCGAATAATCGAAACAGGATGAAGTCTCCACATTACCTACTTTTTAAAATATCATTGCCGTACGTGTTAAAAGATCTTTAGTATGAAAATTTTTGGTACAAAAAGAGGCAAAAAATACTGTTACTTGCACTAAATGTGAATTGATCATGATACATGTAACTACAGGTACATAAGGGGGAGCAGGACGACTAAGAACACATTTACGAAAGTGTAATAAAGAATTTGCTCGCCTAGATGTTATAGAAAGAGCTAATAGAAATGGAACATTCATAGCTGAAAATTCTATGGGACTTGGAGGTTCTAATATTGTTCAAGGTGTATTAAATATGTCTGACCCGGCTAGTCGAAGAACACACCACATATATAGTAAAGTAAAAGATCGTAGAGAATTAGCTAAAATGGTTGCTGTTTGTGGTTTAGTTTTTTCATTCACTTCACATTCTAGTTTTGTTCATTATATTTGGGAATTATATAACCCAGATTATGAAGGTATTCCAAAAAATACAATTAAAAGTGATCTTTTTAAAATCACAAAGAATATTGTAATTTTCTTTGTTGTTTATTTGTTAATTATGAAGATAGATTATCTATTACTTCTGATATGGGATGTAGTCCTAATAGTAATGATTATTCTATACTTACTATTCATTGGATTGACCATGAATTGAACATGCAAGAACTAATATTAGAGTATAAATATGTTGAAGAAACTAAAAAATTGGTTCTTATATAACAACAAAACTAAGCTCTATTTTACAATATTATGGAATATGTGATAAAATAATGAGTGTCGCTTTAGATAATGCTTATAATAATTTAAAAGCATTTGATTATTTAAAATATAGACTTTTTCAATCGATAATGATTCTTTTCATATTAAGTGTGCTGCACATGTGTATAATTTAATAGTAAAATATGGTATTTCTCAATTTGGAGTTTCTCGTGAAAAAATTAAACTTGCTTGTAATTGAATTTTTAAAGCTAAAGTAAAAGCTAGAATTACAGAATTTAAAAATCGTTGTAAAAAATGTGGACTTGCATATAGAAATGTTCTAAACGAAGTATGCACTAGATGTAATTTTTTTTGAAATGCATGAAGTTGCTTATATTTATCAAGAGCCAGTACAATTAGTTTTTAATACTCATAATGCGGACCCAAATTTAAGAATTGGCTCTGAAGATTGGAAAAATACAATAGAACTTGTTGAAATTTTGAGTATTTTTTTTTATAAAGCAACAAATGCATGTTCTGATCAATATTATCCTACTATTTCTTCTGATTTAGTAAATATTTGTGCTATTTCATCTGAATTTGCAAAATATTAAAGATGAACTTGCTTTTATGATTGAAAAATTTAATTTTTTCCCCTATTCCTCAAATCTATTTGACTCTACTACTGTCAACCCAAATTATAAATTAAGATGTGTTGAAAGAATTGTTGAAAAGGTTTATGAAATTTAGACAATTAAATACATGATGAAACTCCTAGTGTTGTAAGAATGAACAGTAGATTTTTATACAAAAGTTGATATTTATAATATGCATATAAAGTTTATGGTAATCCAATATTCCAATAGTTGCCGCCTCTTCAAGCCTAAAAGTGATGATCCAGATGGATTGGATGGATGACTATCTTGAGCAGGGAATCCTCTACTAATAATGATTTGTTGATTTATATTTCAAATTAGGCACGGAAAAAGTTATGGGGGGGTTGCGAGGGGGGGGGGGGGGTGTGGAGGGGTGGCATGAAGAAGGAACTTCAACCGCCATAATTAGTATGGCGAAGAATCGTGAAATGAACTTCTGACCCTTATGTGGATTATTCTAGAATGCTAGGCATTCAAGCATCCCGTCGCTTCGGAGCAACCTTTGTTGCGGGAAATTTATGATTGGGAAGATCAGCGTATTCATTAGCAAATAATAGTTTTGAAAATACTCGCTGCTGTTTCCGAGATTTGCTTCAATACAGAAAGAGAATACCACGCTACCCTTTTTAAGTAGCCAATAGAAGACAAAAAATAGATACAGTAATTTGGTGGAATAGTGATGATTGAATGGAAGCAATGGAGACGAACGAGCAATGCAAGTTCAAAAAATCCTTTATTTTCAAATGAATACAAAATTTACAAAAAGACTTTAAAAATGGAATTTTTAGTACAATAATGTCACGACCCAAAACGAGCCGCGAGTGGCACCCACACTTATCCTACTATGTGAGCGAACCAACCATAAATACAATAAATGCGGAATACTTAAACGTCATTGCCGAAATCAATTTAAATACTTCTAAAATTTAATACTTCTCAATCCCAAATCTGGAAGTCATCACCACAGAACATCTATCTCAAAATACTAAATCTAAGAATATCTAGGAAACTAAATAAGAAAAAGCTAGTCCCTGCCGGAACTTCAAGTCCAATCAAGACATGAAATAAAATGACCATCCAGCTAGAAGCATAGCTCACGCTGAGATCCGAACGTGATGAAGACTGGATAGAGATGGCGGTTGAGTTGAAGACGATGGTACGAGGTAGTAAAGAGGGTGAAAAAAGGCAGTGCGAGGAAAGCAAGTGGAGAGGAGAATAGAAGGGACGAGGAGCAGGGCGGGGAGAGGGTACTTTGGGGTGGGAAAGAGAGGAAGTCAAGACGCTGGGGGGTTAATCACGACACCTAGGTTTGTGCTTGCCTCTACAAATAACTAAGAAGAAAACATTATACCATAAGTAGGGGTCATACAAAACACGAGTACTGATAGGTATCATCGGCCCACTCAAAATAGAAACAATATATTTCAGATATATCATAAATCAACTAATAGTGTCGTTAAACAGGTTATAGCAACAACGTAAAAAACTTTAATAACAAACCCAAACCACATCCATGAGGACTCACGGCCCCTCCATATCCATAACTCATGTTCGTGTGAAATAGGAATTCTTTTGGATTTGACAGATATATTAACATATTTCAAGGATTTCCACTATTATCTTTATCCGCTATTTTCTTCGGTGTCGGTTACGTGGCACCTCGCGCTGCCACTACTAACACGTAAAAAGTCCTGGTTGCCCTACGAACCGGTGACACTCGCTCGAATCCATGTACTATCCTTGGTGCGACACGTGACACTCCTACCCATCTCTATCCTGGTGCCGGAACGTGAACACCCGGTCCATATACTATCCTGGTGCCCCGGAACGTGACCCCGATTCCATATGCTATCCTGGGTGGCAGGAGGACGTGAACCCGAGTCCGTTCATTACTTATCCGTGGATAGTTTAAGGAGTCCACGGAAGGCGTGTAGAACGAACCCAATTCCGGGTCTATTGAGCTATCCTGGTGTGCGGAACGTTGACACCCGAATCCTCTAATCTCATCTCTTGTTCATAAACCTCTCTTATACCCAAGTGCATCATCATTAACAAAGTAAATTTAGGATTCTAGGATTTAACATCCTCAATCATGCTATTTCATCACAATTAATATTATAACCAATCATCATACACACAATTAAGCTATAGAAGGGTTTACAATACACCCATACATATCATTCAGCTATTCAGAGGTTACATGAATAGCAATAAACCATAACCTTACCTCCACCGAAGCAACACGACTCAACAAGCTTATCTTTCCCCAAAGTTGCGTTCTTCCCTCCTCTCGATCGATCGTTTTCGCCCTCTCTTTGTTCTTTCTATTTTCTTAGATTCAAACGCCTTTTTTCTTTTAACCCTAATGAGCATATATTAAGTAGAAAAGATGATAATACCCCCTACTTGTTTCAAGGTCTCCCTTTTACCCCCAAGTAATTAAATTATTAACATTAAACCACTAACTTTAATAAATTACAATCAGGAATAGCAAAGCGCCCGCTTACATATATTAACAAATTCCGACCCAGTCAGGGTCACGAAGCGTGAACGGCCCTTCGTGCCTGCCGACGGTCGTCCTGCTCTTCCTTCACAAAGTTCAGAAAACCTCCAATTCATTAAAGCGTCTGTTGACTGCCCGTTCATGCCTGATACTGTCCGTCCTGCCACCCGTCGTGACGTTTATCATAAGGAGAAACAGAAAGATTCGATCTCAGTACCCCAATTCCCATAAAATTCTGAAATTGTTTTTAGGAACCGAGACCCACTCGACGGTCCGTCGTGCCTATGACGGTCCGTCGTGGGTCCGGTCGACTCAGCCAATTTTTTCCAGAAATACATCTGGCTGCTCAAAACGACTAAACAGATTCGTCTACAACATATTAATATTCAATCCTAAAATATGTAACTCTTTACTCTTTTCTAATATTTTGTAATTGTACAATTTATTTATTTGTGATAAATCTACTACTATTCCAACCTATATTTTTCTTTTAAAATAGTCTGTTCTATTTAATTCATGTCATGTTTAACACGAAGCTCAGTCAATTGTTATTATGTTTACTATATTAGTTGTAAAGGTGTAAACATTACACTGAAACATGTGAATTTGTAAGCTGTTGAACAGGTCGTTTAAAAGCCTTTCAGAATTCCATAAAAACCGTTGACACAATTTTAAATTTTTAAACCTTCAATTTCAAACTTTAAATTCAATATAAACGTTTAAATCTTTATAAATTTCTTTAAAGTGTTTAAAGTTTAAAATTGAAAGTTTTTATAAATATAAATATTATTAATTACACTAATGATAATATTCTTCATTAATAATTACAGATTAGCTAACTAATTCCCCCATTACAAAACCTCACGCATTCCCGGTACCGATTGAACCGGTAAGATCTGAGTCTAGTCCGGTCCAACTCGATTCCTATCGGGTTACTAAGGGACTCGGCGGAACCTTTGATTATTCTGATAAATTCGATTTCGGTAAGACTCGATTCGGTAAGAAAATCCAGTTCCGATAAAAGCGGTCTTGTTGATCCGATCCTGTCCAATTGCCAGCCTTAAGAACAAGTGACATTCCACATTGATTGTGTCCAACCCATCCTCCAACATACCTTTTCTTTACACCACACCCCCGTAGTCCACATCCCTACCACCTCACACGCTCATTGTTAGGATCAAGACCTAATTTTATATGGTATCAAAGCAAGATTCATTTCACCTGATATTGACACCCAAACTAAATTCGCAGACGTCAGGTGGGATGTTGAAGAATAAAAAAGTTTCACATAGGTGTTTAATGAGATAAGTGATCACATTATATGAATTTAGACAATTATTTCCTCGTAAGATAACTTTTGATGTATGAGTTAGGCCTAAAATTTAATGTTACACTCACCACCATATCCACATCTTCCATATTATTTATTTAGATTATCCATAATTTTTTTAGGATAGTACTTTTTGTTTGCGTATCAAACACTCAAAAATAAGTAGAAAAACATTTATTTTCATGATCCCATTTTCCTTCGTAACGAACACACCTTGATTGTGTATAAATAACTTATTTTTTTCTCAATAATGGTGATGTGCAGTTACATACTACCTACATAAGGGACATATCTTGTACTTATTACTTTTTTTATATATATAAATATTGGGTATCAATTAAGCTTTACTTCTCCCCTAGCTAGTTTACTAGGTGCTTAATTGTGTTCTATCAACGCATCTAAAATGTATAATTGTCAACCATAATAAGCATAAGATTTTTGCTTTTGTTTCTTATGAGATATGTTACCTTCAATTTTTGTATTATGATTTTTAAAAATAAATAATCAAAAATCATATTCATACTTTATCTTTGGTGAGAATACTAACTTGTTCCTTTAGAGTCAAAGAGCTAAAAAGACAATAAAATTGATCAAAAATTGAAGGATAAATTTGAAGTTGAAATCAAAAGGGGTAAAATACAGGAGCCCACGTGTCTTTCATTTAACGTCGTGAAAGGTGTTAACTGATGAAAGAAGGCACATGATGTCACGACCCAAAAATCACGAGTCGTGGATGGACCTAGGTTCCAACGATAGGTAAGCCAACTAACCATATCCCAATTCACGAAACGAGAAAAGATAAGTATCAAAACTAAATTCTAACATTACTAGGATTCAAACTAATGCGGATATAAAAAAAAACTACCCAAGATTGGTGTCAGAAGTACACGAGTTCTACAATAGGATATAATTCCAAACTAATATAAAAATCTAAATATAAGAAATACCCTATCAAAATAAACCAAATAACCTAATAAATAGAGTAAGATTGAAGGTGTGAACCGTAGAGATCCCAAGCAGCACAACACAACGCCAGATAATTCAAACTCATAAACAAACTTGAAGAATGTGCCCAAATGAAAGCAATCTGCCACCACAAAGAGTTTTGTGCAGCAAGTGAGTATGAGTACGAAACCACGTGTTGTAACCAGTATATCTCTTGACGACAACGAAGACGTAGAAGTGTGACGGGGTGATCTACAAAATATATATATATTTTTTTATTTATTTATAGAAGTCTATATTACACTTACCAGTCAAGTTTATCAAATTATCGATAATCAACATCAATTAACTTTCAACCACCAATAAAACACATAATCTTCAATAATGACGGATGTCATGAGTGCAATGCAATATGACACCATGAAATGATATGCCTCCGAATACCCAGTAATCTCTCAAACCGTATATTACATGATACTCCTCGGAAATTACATCGAGAGGTCATGAACCCATGGGGGAATCGCGATTAGGACGGAGCCGGTCCATATACCGACACGGACGATCTCCAAGTGTCTGTGCGGACGTCTAACGCACTATCAAATATCAAACAATTTTCGACGGCGGTCCCACGTGCCAAATTACAATCTTAAATCTACCATCCCAGCACCGGCACGATCTCCACGGGCTCCAACTTATTACTCAGTTCTATCTCTATCATGTTCACAATATTGTTTCAATAGAGGTATAGATGCTGCCATTCAATCAATTCAATATGAAATAATCAAACAACATCAATTATTCAACTATGGGTTCGTGAAATATAAAACACAATCACACAGGAATTCAAAGTCAATAATATATAGTAATGCCCATATGCTTTGGCTTCTCAAATTTCAGTCACATTCTTATAATAGTACTTTTCCTTTGTATAACACCGGTATGTAAAGCATGCCCGTACCCCAGTGCTACGGACCACATCTTTTCCCCCCTGACCCTTGTCTATTTCATTTTTTAATCTTTACTTAGGAAAATCGTCACAACCCAAATCAAAAGTCTTAACATACCTTGAAGCTGAATACGTGCCACGATCTTCAAGATTTTGCCATTCCTTTAGTAAAGCTTCAAATCGTTCCAATCTATCAATATGAATAGTTATAAGTAAAAAAATTAGTACATATCGTATTTTACTATATGTTTTCCTAGACCCAAATCTATATCAAGTGTAAATTGGTGTCACTATAGCCAAGTCTCATATTTTTAAACTTCAAAAAGGTTAAGTCGTAATTCCAAAAAATAATAAATTGTAATGATTCCATAATACATCTAATATTTAATAATCAATCGCAATTATATTAAAACTAGATCCAATCACTTGAATAGTGAACCACTGCGTTACACCAGTGGCCCCCCGACCATAACAATACAACTCCCTTCCCACTAATACCATCAAAGTGACCCCCAATATTACATTAAAATTCATTAATAACAGCCATTATTATTTTAATTAATAATAATGTAACAACAAGCTCCACCCACACGAAAAGACAACCAAATATTTGTACTATCTTTTTTTTATTTATTTACTACCATATGTAACTCCTTCCAAGTGACTAGATACTTACTTACCAATTACAACTGCACGCCCAAAAACCGAGCCGCCGAATGGCACCCAATTTCCCTCCTATGTGAGAACCAACAATCTGAACATGATCAATCAAATTAATATCAAATTTAAAGCAAAAGGGGAAGACTTAAACTCATAAATAAAAGACAATCAATAACTCTAAAATTCAACATCTATTAAGTCCCCAAAATCGGAAGTCATCACACAGAACATCTATGAATTCAATTTACTAAACTAGAGTATTGTAAGAAGCTTAAAGAAATAAAAGCTAGTCTTATGCCGACGAAACTTCCAGGCATCTAAGACATGAGGAGAAAGGCAGATCAGTCCAAGCTAGAAGAAGCAGTAGCTCACCCTGAAGATAGGTTTGTGGTTTGTAACGAAGAAATGGCTTAACTACTGTGAGTCGAGAGACGCACGTTTTGAATGCACTCCACAAAATAACAAAAGGAAAACATAAAAAGTAGGGAGTCAGTACAACCACAAGTGACTGAGTAGTATCATCGCCAACCAAAATAGAAACAATATATCTCGATAACATCATAAAATCAACTAATATTCTTAACAGTGATAGCAACAATTACAAACATCATTTATTAATATACGATATATATAGAGGACTAAGCCTCCACGCCATACTTATTGGGGATAATGTTCCTTTAGATGTGAGATTATATTAGTATCTTTCAAGATTCATTATCTTTAGTCCTCTTGTGTCGGTACGGACACTCCGATCCCCTACTACTATGTGTCGGACGTGACACTCCGATCCCCTACATCTACGTTTTTTGGTTCGGTTCGTGATCACAACGTCCCTCTAATTCTATGTGTCGGTACAGGACACTCTGCATTGTCACCTACATCTCGTGTCGGTTGTTGAAACCCCGTCCCCTAATTCTATGTGTCGAGTACGGGACACTCCGATCCCCTACAGCTACGTGTCGGTTCGTGACACCCGTCCCAATAATTTTATGTTCGGTACGTGAAACTCCGATCCCCTAATCTCATCGATTAAGTCATCAAAGCCTCTTTTATACAAGGCGTTCATATCTCATCACTTTAGTCAATCAAGCCTTCTTGATACCAAGGCATCATCATTAACAAAAAAGAGATTAGGGTTATACAAGATTTGGGATTCATAGCTTCATCATGTTGTTTCATCACATCATATATATAAAAATCACAAACATCATGCATACACACAATGAGCATAAAGAAGACTATAATACTACCCAACACATAATCATTCGCTATTAAGAGGGTTACTACGAATAGTGTAAAAAAAAAGAAAACATAACATAACCTCCACGAAGAATCGGATCAAGCAAGGCAAATTCCATCAATTTTCTTGTTGTCCTCTTCGTTCCTCTCTTTCTATACGCGTCTCTCTCTTTTTCTCTGTCTTTGTTTTATATTTTCTTATTCAAACCCTCTTTCTTTTACCCTACTTAGTATGTAATTAAGAATGAAAGATGGCAAATAATAAACACCAAACACCACTAATTAACGTAAGGGTTACCTCTTTTAACCCCCAAGTAAATTAGATCTTATTAACATTAACCCTCTAACGTTATATTTAAAGCAGGAGGAATAGTCAAAAACGTCCCTTTTCCCCCCCTTAAAACGTTGTAAAGAAATCCGGACCCGACCGGGATTGCGAGCCCGTGAAGGGCGTCGCGCCTGCGAGCGGTCCGTCCTGCTGTCCGTCGCATCCCAGAGACAATTTCCATCAAAAGATCTATGACGGTCCGTCACGCCGGTGACGGTCGGTCCTGCATTTCGTCGTGACGGTCAGAGCGTCGATTTCAGTACCCAATTTCAGATTTTCTAAGTGTTTGAAACGACACCCTAAACAGAGGGTCGTCGTGCCCTTGACGGTCACGTCGTGGCCTCCGTCACCTTCTGCCAGTTTTTCCAGAAAAGAATTGTTGCTCCAAACAACTAAAACAGGTCGTTACAACAAACCCCCTAGGTTCATCGGTCTAACGAGTACAAGAGCTGGTCTAGTAGTTTCTTGCGAATTGGTGCGGAGACGTCCGTTATTTATCTTCGAGAGAGGTTACAGGAGTTTAGGAACTTTTCTTTTTCTTTCTAATCGTGCGTGTCTGATTTAACTAAGGTCAAATTTCTGTCCATTCTCTCAACAACGGTGAGGGACATTTTCAAATTTGACATCTGTGGTAGGGGAGGATTTATGTGGTTTAGACAAAAGGTTTTGGTTAGAGAAAATAACTTAGATTGAGCATTTCGAATTTTGTAAGAATGAAAGTGACCGAGTTTGAAATAGTAAGAAACAACTTTCTTCAAGGCTTGATTTGGACAAGGATACTTGGAACTTTATTTGAATTTACTTAGGGGACAATTTTTATAACATGTTGTTTATTATCGTGAATAATTAAGTAAGAAAGGATATGTGTTGTGTTGAAAGATAATGATAAGATTAGGAAGATTCAATTGATCAACTAAGAGTTTAGCCATATGGTAAGGCTTATGGGAAAAAGTTGAGTAGAGATAGAAAATGTGATGCAACTTTCATGAGTTGAGAGACTAGATTTGTTATAGATTGAAGACGATTTCCTTTTTATCCTTTAGAGTGGAGGTATATTGAGATAAATGAATAGTTCAAGTGAAGGGCACGATGACCATATTGATATTATTTGATAGAATCACAAGGTGAGTTAAGTTCAAGACATAAAAGA
Source organism: Solanum habrochaites (assembly GCA_027704765.1). Lineage (NCBI taxonomy): Eukaryota > Viridiplantae > Streptophyta > Magnoliopsida > Solanales > Solanaceae > Solanum > Solanum habrochaites. Next base: position 23,302 of record JAKWJA010000874.1, read on the forward strand.
TTATAAAAGGCTACAGATATTGGACAGCAGGATATTTAAATGAATAATTAATGATTTAAATTATATTGAGTGGAGCTTTATATATGAATTAAGGTCAGTAATATTGTTGAAATTGAGGAAGGGGAAAAAACAAAATTCTTTAGTTCAAAGAATGTTTGGAGGAAAGGATACTTGTATGAAGCTATTGAGACACTTGTAGAGATGGTACAAAAGAAGTATGAATCATACACAGATCATAGCCACAATACAGTGAGATGGATATAATATACCCTCCGCAAATAAATAAAGGATTTTGAAGAACTTGGGTGTGCCAAAGTATTTTGATATGCTCTCGACTGACATAATTTTATTTCGGAAGTGTATCTACTTCATGTTACGTAAGTATGTACTTAGTTTGGATCGGATATGCTTTGTGCCCCTTCTATTATGGTCATCTATTCCTAAACCGGCAGAGTGTTCTTAGTGTAGAATCGATTACATCGATCTTATATTGACTGAATATATACGACACGTGAAAACCATAGTATTTTATATAAGGGAGATTTAAAACAGCATTTGGATGCGGTGAATTATTTCTCATTGTCATGAAATTTAGGACTATAAGTGTAGACACTCACTTCAATATGTCTAATTTTTAAGTGGCGAGATATCTCTCTACCCCATTAAAGAAAGGCTTTGTTTCTCGAAAGTTTCGACCCGTGTGAGAGGAACAAGGATTGCTTCACCTACTCTTCTTAAGTGATGATACTAGTGATGATATGTCTCTTTGAGCTCATTCCAATTGGTGCAAGAGTTTTTTTTTTCTGTTTTTTTTCGGCATTCCCATGTGAGTTGATATAAAATTGAGTATTGGACTTATCGTTAAACCCTTGACTTATTTTATTTATTTCTGATTGGGGGAAGAATATTTGGTGAATTTGAATAGAGAAACGATAACAAGACTTGGTGAGAAGAAATTTGTGTTGGATTCAGTACACTTTTATTGGGTGTTAATATAATTATGAGAGATCCTTTGTTAGTGTTTTTTCTAGGATAGTATTGGTATACTCCATAGTAGGAAAGATCACGGCATTATTGAGGATGGTTCTCTAAGACTCGGAAGAAATAAGCTTGTTATCTTTTTTTTTTACGTGTGGGTTCGATTAGTTTGGTTGGACATGGTTGAAATGTAAGTGAACAAGAAATGTATTAGGAGGGATCCCAAGAGATTGCGGGGCAGTTGGAAATTGGGACTAGCCTATTTTAGCTATGATATTTGGAGACGTTCTAGCCTATTGGTTAGTATCGATGGTGCTCACATTCTTACATGCCATTAACTAGATTAACTAGAAGAATCGCTTTTCAAGGTTGATGGTGTGAGGGGTTTTCTAAAGCTACTGTTGGTTATTGCACATGTTTCAACCCAAAGGGGGATATGTTTAATCCTACTGAAAATGGATTGGATTTTATTTTCTTTATTTGGTTCCAATTCTATTAGGAAAAGGAATGGAATTGTAGTTATTCCAATTGGTTTGACTGTATGGAAAAAACACAACTCTATAAATACAGGCATGGTCCTCTTGAGGGAGTTCACTCAATTAACCTCACTAGTATTTTTTTGAAAGGACTTAGGACAAAGAGAGTTTTTTGTTAGAGAGCTTTTAAAAAAAAAGGAAGAGAGAGAGATAAGAAAAGGGTTGTTTTGCTGCATTTTTTTTTCTTTTCAACCAGCAACTTCAGATGTATTTTATGATTAATTAACCGTTGGGATTGGCTGAAATTTGGCTTGATTGTTCGTGGAAATGTTGATGGTTGATGGAACGGTGGAGATGTAATTCAGAGTTAGTAAGATATGTTTTAGGGCCCCGAACAACAAGCTGTGTTGGAGGGTATTTATTATCTTTATCTTTTGGTGGGTATTAAGGTAGAAGGAAGTAATTAGCTTATGCTTCGAGATAGTGAACGTTCAGACAAGAACGTCTTAGGTTGTATAGCGAAACTTGGTGGTGGTGGTGCTGCATTAACAATTGTTAGAGACATTTAGTTATAGTGTGTATTTGCGGGTGTTTAGTATAATATTTAATAAGTAGAAATATAAATTATACAATCGATTGGAAGTTTCTCAAGAATTATGGAGATGATTAGTTTATGTATGGGACAACACGAAGTGACTAGTAGATTACTTAGTGTTGAAATTGAAATACAGTGAGTATGGGTATATAGATCTACCTTTGTTAATGAGGTGAGATGGATTCATGTCGATAGTTTGGTGATGAATTTGTGTACGACTTTACGATAAGGTGTTACAAGGAGAGGTCAAAGGAAAAAGTCTTGGTGTGGTGAAGAGTTTTAGTTAGTTAAGTATTATAGATATTATGTTTTCCATATGCTGAGATGACTGATTAATCATGAAAGAGTTAGACAGTACAAATTTTTATTTAATCTAGAGGCAATTGGAGGTATATATTATCTTGAAGAAAGATTAGAGTATGCAGGGATTGAATAGATATCTAGTGTTTGAATTGTTATCAAGAAATTGTGAGCACAAACGCATGAAAGTAGGAATTAAATGATGCTTTCTATCGAGTTGGAGTAGTGGAAAAATATTGATATGAAATTTTTGGTAGGGGTAGACACGTAGTTGTGCAAGTTTGACGTTATATGGGTTATAATGACCGATTGACCAAGTGTACATTTATTTTATATTAGTTCGTTACCTTGTAGCTGGGATAAGTAGCAGGATCTACATTAGAGATAGTTACGACCTGTATGAGATGCCCACCATTTAATTTATTTGAGGTACATAATTGACATAAGGTCTGGATGTCTATGCCATAAGGAGTTGGGTACTCGGTGGAATTTTATTACAAGCTTTCACCTTCAATTTGCTGGTCTGTTGATAACTATTTAGGTCTCTTAGAGGACATGTTTCAGGCGCACCTTGTGTGAGCAACTTGGTTGTCATTGGACAAGTTCTTATTTTAGCAGAGTATACATAGAAACAAACAAGTATCAGTTGAATAGTGATATAGCGTCATTCAGATAGCCATGGTAGGACATATTGATATCAAAGGTAATATGATTGTATGAGCCTTATTAGGTTGTGGGACACTGATCGATTGAGAGATCGATATAAGGTCAAGTCCTTCAAGATAGGTTTATCATCGATTAAAACACAACAGTGAGAGTTTAACATATTAAAAAGTTGGGATTATAGTTCATAATGGAGAAGCACATTTTTGTCAAAGGTTTCACTCATAAAGGGTTGGGTGTGATGAGATTCAAAAGAAAGGAAAGTTGAACCTTGATGTTATATTGTTTATTTTAATGTGAGTGTTAAATAGTTGTTTTGATATGAAGAGAAGTATCATAGGGATGATGGTAAGAGGCGATCTCCTTGGGAGGGATTTTGTAAAGGAGCAAGGTCACGGGTTCGATCTCATTGAGGCTGCGAGCCAATCAATAAGAGGGGATTAAGAGAGCGAATGGCCGCCCATGGAAGAGACAATACCTGAATATGTGGATCCGAGGGGGTTGTCACAAAAAAGGCGCTTTTTGTGAACAACCCCTGGATCCAATATTCAGGTATTGTCTCTGCCATGGGCGGCCATTCGCCTCTTAATACCCTCTTATTGGGATCGCACCTCCAAGGGAGAATCGAAACCCGTGACCTTATGGCTCCTTTACATCCCTCCCCAAGAGATAGCGGCCTACTACCAATTGAGATGTAGATCAATTGGTAAGGGCGGATCTCTGGGAGGATTGTAAAGGAGCCCATTAGGTACAAGGGTTCGCTTCTCCCTTGAGGCTGCGAGCCAATAGAGGTGGTTGATTAGAGAGCGAATGGCCGCCCATGGCAGAGACAATACCTGAATATGTGGATCCCGAGGGGGTTGTCACACATGACGACTTGTGCTTTACCATAAAAAGAGAGTTGTCATACCTTAGAAAAATAAAAAGCGGATGACATTTTTGTTTCTTCATCAAATTGTTTTTCATTCTTAGTTATTTTAATATATTTTTCATTTTTTATATAGTTATTGTAACATTTCCTTTTCATTCTTGTAATTTACACCTTGTTTGGATGGTTGTACTGTATTATTAGTCTAAATACAATGTTTATTTTGATTGTTATTTAAATTAGGGATAAGACACAAGTATCCCTCTAAACTATGATTGGAGACGCTAAATGAGTTGAAATAGAATTTGGGTTGGGTCTTGACCCGCCCAAGTTTACTTTGGGCTCAAATGAGCTAAAAAATGGGTGGGTCATTTGATTCAATTAATCTCAATAATTTTGACAAAATGATATTTAACTTTTATTGATATTCAACTTTTATAATCATTATCAGATTTCAGCTCAATATTAATTTCAAAAAGTAACAAATGGATAGATAAATTCTAAAAAATGTTAAATAGATAATAATTCATACCTTCATATTAGGGACAATATCTTAGTAAGAATTTAAAACATGTTGAAATTGACGATTTGAAGATAGGCCAATTAAGATCTCTAAAAGGGTTAGACTTGAAGAGTTTGAGATGGAAAAACAACTCATATTATCTGAGTCAAACCCTTAAAATTTCGGGGGGTATTTTATTTGAATCATTTTTAAACACCCTAGGAACATATTTAGATATTAAAACTTTATCATTTTTTATTATGTTTATTTCTTTCTTTGTATAATATTTATTTTAATTTCTGTTCACTTCAATTTTTTTAAAATAAAATAATTATATTTTCCCTTTTAATTATTTTTTTAAAAATAATGTATATTTTTAAAAATAAATTAAAAGTTTCCTTTATTTTTAACGTTTTAATTTTCTTATGTTTTACTTAATTTCTTCACTTAGTTTGATATCCATTTAAAATTAACTTATTCTAAATACAAGACATTTGTAATTAATTTGAAATCAAATCAAAACAAAAGATAAAGAAAATAAAATCAATAAAAATATAAAAGACAAAAAAACAACGATTGAAGGTAACAAAAGTTTTGATACAAACTATATATTAACTTAATTTAAATACAAGATAAAGAAAATAAGAATATTCTTTTTAATAAAATAATTGATTTTTTTTTTTTAAAAAATTGTTTTGGAAAAATATTTTTTCATAAACTAAAAAATTAATATTAACACACGTGGCAAGCAGAGGCGAACCCATAATTTGAAGATAGGGGGGATACTACTAAGACTCTAAGAGAAACAGAAGGTAAGGTTAGGAGCGACACAAGACTAAGTTAACAATTTTTTGGAGAAGTCATTATCATAATATTTTTTGGAGCATGTTTTAAAATATCATTATTCATATCCGGAAGTATTAACAAAAACCTAAAAATAACCTTTATTTGTTGAAGACTCACTATCATCATGACCTCGAAAAGACAATCCAATAGGAACCCTGCCACATTAGTAGAAGCCTTTAAATGAATTTGATGCTCACTTCTTGTTTTCTCAAATTGCTTGTTAAAAACAACTTGAATGGATTGAGATTGATTCTCAAAATTCAGCATCTTGTTGAAACACCTCTTATGGGCGCTATTTAATTCACCAACATGTAAATTCAATCGTTCCAAACTATGATTTCAACCAGTTTTCATGAAAAAATTACTGCATTTCTTTTTACATAAATCTATTTATCTCAAATCACAAGAATCAACAACAAGTTCTTACCAAAAATAAAGTTTAAAAAGAAGAACTTACTGATTTATGCAGAGATAATAGAAGTAAAACTTTTATTATGTAGGGAAGAATACTTGTAAGTTGTAAATTTTCTAGCCGTGTAATATTTTGTTTAGAATTATGCAAGTCGTAGATTTTCTAGTAGTCTATATTTTATTTAGAATTGTGGTAGCTTTTATTTGTTTTTAGTTAAGAAAAGGGGGTGGGGCCAGATGAGGTGGAAAAAACAAGTTTTAATAAAAACATTTTAAAAAAGGTTTATAACTCTAGACACTGATTTTAAAGTTCAAAAAAGGTTCACTCCCACGGGAATCGATCTCGCACAGACACTCTTTGAGTGAGTGACTTCAACCAATTTGCCAAAACACCTTTTCGTTATGAGGGTGCGAAATTAAATATATAATCATTTATCCCCTAATATATATATATATAATTATTTTTTAGAAATTACCCTCACGGATGCATGTGGATCCACTACCAGTGGCAGAGTGTACAAACACAACTAACTTGGGTGGTTGAATGTGCCACATTAGCATAAAAGATGTACTAAAGTACAAAAAAATGAGTTTAGGGGGCTAATAGAACCCTAGTTAGGTTTAGGTGTGTCACTCCCCGAGCCTATACCCCGGATGTGGCTGACACTTGAGAACCATTGCTGACCCCAAGCGAACCCTTGACCTGAATTACTTACTCAGCGGAAGATTTAATTCAACAAAGAGAAGTCCATGTAATAAACTAGAATGTTATAATAGAATATTCTACTTGGCCATTAAGGCAAACTCAAGTCTTAAAATAAGATAATGACAATATAAAGACTAAAGAACTAACATTTGACTGTCTATAAAACATCTAAAAACAACTGATATGGATGTTGGGATAAGCCCCACAATATCCTAATGAACTGATAATAAAACTGAAAGCAATAAAAGTAGTCGTACTGAATGCAAGGAGACTCACGAACTGACTCTGTACTACTCACTGTAGACACGTGATTTTTGACCGAATTTAAAGTTTAACACCAATTTTTAGAGCATAAATAATTTTATCAATCTAAATTAAATATATTTTGACTCTTGTATTTATTTATATTTTTCATTAAGTTTATTTAAAAATATAAGAATAAACGACCGGGTTAATCATAGTTGATTGGGATTGATTGAAAGTTATTTTATATTGTAAAAAAAAAAGGATACATATATATATATATAGAGATGATATATGATATATATATATATATATTTTATATATATAATAGATAATAGATATATAGATTTAGGGATATGACATATACCTTATTTAAATATTTAAACCATAGTTAGTTTTCTTTTGTTTAATGTTATGTTGTTTTTGTGTTTTAAATCATCCCTTTAAGCTTTTATGGTTTTAGTTTTATTTACTTATCAGCAATTAATAATTATATAATTATCATTTATATCTATTTAATATAATATAAAAAAATTAAAAAAAAAAAGATAAAAAGACGAACTACTCCCAACACACCCAAGACCCCACTCCCACTCCCACTCAAACACAACGTACACCCCATTACTAGTACTACTGTCAAGACCCAAAACGAGCCCAGAGTGGCAAGTCACACTACCTTCCTAGGGGTGAAGCGAACAACAAATTGAAAAACCCCAAACATTACCACTATTTCAACAATAGTGTGAACAAATACAAGCGGAAAAGACTCAAATCATTAACGAAAAATCAATATAAATAAAACTAAAACTCATTACTATGTTACCAAAATTGGAAGTAATCAATCAAGAACATCTATCCTCAAAGAACTAAATCTAAGAGTCTTTAAGAATCAAATAAGGAAAAGATGGGGTCCATGTCCGAACTTCAAAGACATCAAGACGTGAAGAAGAAAAAGAATCCAGCCTAGAGCTAGGAAAAATAGCTCCCCTGAATTCTGATATGTGGAGACTGGCTAGAGTTGCGGACGAGTCGAAGTAGCTGGAACGTTTGCTGCACTCAAAATATAAAAAAGAAGAAAATCAAGTAGGGGTCAGTACAAGGAACACGTAATGAGTAGGGTATCATCGGCCAACTCAATAGAAAGCAATATCTATCAAGTAATATTATAAAAAAATCAAGACATACTCAAACAGGTAGCAACAAACAAGTACAAGCACCATTCGGCAAACAACATACCAGCGAAACCTATGAGGACTCAAAGCTCCACAACATAATCAGTTGGGGACAAGGTTCTTCGAAAATTGAGCATACTCAACATTGATTCATGATTACTTCTCTTTATTCCTTATAGGTCGGAACGTGACACTCAGATCCCTTACTACGAAGTGTCAAAATAGGACACCCGATCCCTTAATACTACGTAATGTCAGAACGTGACACTCCGATACCTAATATACGTGTCGAACGTGACACCCGATCCCTTAATCTACGTATCGGAGTGTGACACTCGACCATTACTCCATAACTTTAGTTCATCAAGAATTCATTATGTCAAGGGATGCATCTATAAGAGGATTTAAGGTTTGAAGATCACAATCACAACACACAAACACAACAATAAAGCATTAGAGAAGACTTTACCATACCAACCCTAATAATATCAACGCTATTTAGAGTTTACTATGAAGATAGCAGAAACCATAGCCTACCTCCACCGAAGAAGAATCGGATCAAGACAAGTGTACTTCTCAATGCTTTGCATTTCCTCTTCGCTTCTCCCTTGGCGCGCTCGTTCTCCCTCTCTTCTTGTTTTTTTATTTTCCTCGCCAAATGCTTTTTCTTTTACCCTAATTACCATATAATCAATAATAAAAGATGTGATAAAAGTAACCACTATTTATTTCAAGGTTACCATCTTTTAACCCCCAGTGAAATAATATATTAAACTTACCCCACTAATTTATAAAGGTTGTCATTGATGGTCCAAAACACCCTTAAAAAACTTTACTGAAAAATCCGAACAGTAGAGGTACGAAACGTGACGGCCCGTCCCCGTCCGTGTCTGCGACGTCCGTCTTGATGTCCGTCACAGGTTCAGGATTTTAAATACAGTAAAGGGTTTGTGACGGTCCGTCATATTCGACGGTCCGTGCTGCACAGATTCCGTCGTGGAGTTCAGAGAGTCGCTCCCAGTCCCCCAGATTTCAGAGTTGAAAGGTTTTTGGCGGAAGACCCCTCGACGGTCCGTCGCGACCATGAGGTCCGTCGATGATCCGTCGACCCAGCCAGTTTTTTTATCAAAAAAATAGTGTTATCTCGAACGCCTAAATAGGTTGTTACAATAGATACCATTTAACCATCGTCATCCCGAACGATCACAAAATAGAACAACAAGGGAGAGAAAAAGTACCTGAATCTGTAAAAAGCATTGGAATTTTATGAATATAAGACTCATTCTCCCAAGTGGACTATTCAAACTGGGATTCTTCCACTGAACCTTGATGGATGCAATTCATCCAGGAAGCGACTCGATCCCAACGAATAAGGTAGTTTCCGTCCCCATGGTAGTTTTGCAGCATAGACAAATGGAAATACCGAGGGCACTCCCTGAGAGTCCTGGAGGCAATGCAAGTCATAGCCACCTTCCCCCACGCGGTTCGAACTTCAAATGGACAATAGATCTGGGGGAGTAAGCTACCTCGTTCCCAAACCGCATCACCCCTTTATGGGCGAAAAATTCAACAAGACTTGCTCACCCTCCATCAAGTCAAAGTCCTAACCTTCCGATCTGAATGTTCTTTCTCACCTGTTCTGAGCTGCTAGAGTTCCCTGAATGAATTTTACTTATCTAACGATTCCCTCAACAAGATCGGTAACCCATGGTTCACCTCAAATGCATCAAACCACCCAATGGCGAGACCTAAATCCTCCCATACAATGCCTCAATGGGCCATATCTAAACTTGAGTGATAGTGTTATTGTATGAAAACTCTGCTAAGGGCAAGCCGTATCCCAATGACCACCAAAATCTATCACACATGCACGAAGCATATCCTCAACCCCTGCATCGTTTCGCTCAGACTGACCATCGGCTGAAGGTTGGAAATGCGGTACTAAGATCCACATAGTACCTAATTAAGCATGCCAATGTTCTCCAAAACTTAGAAGTAAATGCGTTACCCCTATCTAATATGATGGAAATGGGACCCCATGCCAATCGAACAATTTCGGAGATATAGAGTTGGCTAACTCCTGCATTGTAAGTCACTTGACGGTGAAGTGAGCAGACTTGTTTAATCTGTCATTCAAAAATACCCAAATGAAGGCATCCTATACCCAATGCTTTGGGAGGGGGAACAACTACAAAATCCATGCCAATTCTCTCCCACTTCCATTCAGGAAAGAGCATGTTCGAAGGTGCCTCGGGCCGCTGGTTGCTCATACTTTACCTGCTGACAATTCGGGGCATTGGGGCAAACAAAATAAACACAAAATGTCACGCTTCATCCTTACTCCACCAGAAATTTTGCTTTAGGTCACGAACATAGTGGTTGCCCCACCAGGGGATGTAATAGAATACCTTGCTTATAAGGCCTCTGAAGCATAGTGTGAATCACATTCACCGACGCGGGACCACATACCTTCCCTTAATTCTCAAAACGCCCTTCCTCATCAATTTTTGTTCTTTAGCCTCTCCTCGCAAATACAATATCTACGAAATCCGGTAAGTTTCTCATCAGAGTAAAAACTATTTACCGTAATCTGTCAAGACAGGAAGATCTTGCCTCCCACACAGGCCCAAAAATCCTTCATTCTCAAGACCTCCAACCTCATAAAGTATTAGCCCAGAGTCTGACAACTCTCCTAGCCAATGGGCGTCTAGAAATCTTGCATGGGGCTACACTTCCCATGACTCCCTGCTTTCTACTACAAATCTGACACAACATTAGCTTTCCTGGGTGATAAAGATAGTAAGATCATAGTACCTTCAGTAGTTCCATCTACTCCTCTGTTCAAATTCACATCTTTTGAGTAAAGACATTATTGTAACTACGATGATATGTATAGACTACACTACCCAATATAGATAAATGTCTCCATTGCTTTAATGCAAAACACACTGCAGCAACCTGACAAATTGGGTCGGATAGTTGCGTTCATGCACCTTTAGTTGCCCGAAAGCATAAGCAATACATCTTCTCCTGTCTCTTTATTAGCACTGCACCCAAATCAGAAAAGATGCATCAAAATACACAATGAATTCTTACTTCCAACAGGCAAGGTAAGAATGGTTCAGTAGTCAACAAGGTCTTGAGGTTTCGGAAGCTTTCGTCACTTCGTCCGACCATACCAAAGGGAAATTCTGCTGAGTCAAATTTGTTGCTGCGAAGCAATAGAGGAAAATACCTTGAAAAATAGTCGATAGTATCTAGCTAAACCAACAAAGATCATTACCTCTGGTAACATTAGTAGGTATTACACAACTTTTTTTTTTTTTTTTTTTTTTTTTTCCACTGCCTTAAATTTTTGAAGGGCAACCATCACCCATCTTAGAACTACGTGCCCCAAGAAAAGACACTTGATCTAGCCAAAACTCACACTTGGAGAATTGGCAATAACGCTTTTTCTCTATTGACAACACTTCCAATACCATTCTCAAATGATCTCATGTCTTTCAGCTCTTTGAGTTATCAGAATTATCAATAAATACGATAACAAAGAGAGATACCAGATATGGCTTGAAAATTCCCGTTCATTCAAGCTCATGAAAGTAGCAGGGGCCATTCGTAGCCAAAAGACATAATACGAAGTGGTAATGCTCCATACCTGTTCGAAAAGAAGTCTTTGGCACATCTGCTTGCCAGTATTTTTAAATGATGATAAACAGATCTCAAATAGATTTTTGAGAAGGTACAAGCACATTGGACTGACGGAACAAATCATCAATGCGACGGGAGAGGATACTTGTTATTATAGTTACCTTATTCAGTCTGCCGTAGGTCTATGCACCTCCTAAAAATTCCATCCTTCTTCTTCACAAACAAAACAGAGACCCCAAGGGGCGTGCACTTGGTCCTAAATTAAACCTTTACCTAACAACTCCTGAAGTTGGGCCTTTAAACCCCTTAACTACGTGGGGCCATTCTATAGGGGAGGGAGGAAATGGGGGAGTGCCCGGTTCACAGATCCAATTACCCAAAAACCATAGCCCTATCTGGTGGCATACCAGAAAGGTCTGGCAGGAGGAAAACACATCAAGAAACTCACGGACTATCGAAAACAGCCTCAACGAAGGTGACTTTGAAGTATCAATCCTGTGAGATGTGCCAAGAAGGCTAAAAATCTTAATAAAAATCCGCTTAGCGCGAAAGAATAGAAAAGAGATAATACCGAAATGGGGTGAAATGTAGTCACCTCCCACACAGCGGATCGTTACAGGCTTGGCCAAAGGCACATTTTGAGCATTGATTTCAATCTAAGATTGCAAAATTTTGAGAAAAGCCAGTCATACCCAGAATTACACTCGAAATCAACGATTTCTAGGATAATCAAATCTACATGAGTATCGCTCCCCACAAAAGTCATCAAGACAAGACCTATGCACCCTCTCAAATATCATAGACTCAACCTCCAGGAGTAGAGACACGAATAGGGCATGTCAAGCAAATCCACAATGTAAATCAAGACCCCAGTAGCAAATGAGGAAGACGACATATGAAATGATGGATCCAGGATCCCAAATAATACAGAAAGCCATGCAATCACAAACCAAACCAAAAGATTACATGTGATAACAACATAGAGTTATCTGCTTCAGACCTCCGGGGAAGAATAACAATGGGGCCCTACACCTGTCTCGCCCGTTGCTCCCGACGATGTTGGACCTGCAAGTAGTTCCCAACTTGCCCGCCACCCGACTATTGGTGGACACCATTACTTGGCCACCAGTCCTCAGAATTCGGCCTCTCCCAGGCCACCTGTACCTCTAATTATTGGGGGTCTGTAACTATATTTTGACAATATCTCCAATAGTCATTCTCTCCACATCCATAACAATCTCTGGCGTCAGGAATAGGTTCTCTGTGAAAATGACGAAGTTGGGGATAACATCCCAAACTCAGAGAAATGTTGACTGGGCTGTCGAATGGACCACAAATACAGGACGTATGGTGTAGTGAAGAACACAAACTAACGATTCTGCTTGCAATAGTTGCGGTGCTGGGGTAACTTCTGAACTCTTCCCTTCTAGAGTTAAGAACCACTCTAAATTCCACCTCCCGTACGGAACTTATTAGATGTCGACGAATCGGTGAAGTACTGTAGGCTTCACCCCCTCCACCTCATCACAAGTCAACCACTCCCAAAAGGATTTTGATCAACGCTAATTGTAAGGGGGATCTGCAGTCTGACCTCAATACTTTATTTAAAGGGGGAATCCGCTCTTGTGGAATGAAAGCAAAGCTGGGGGGATATACCTGGATAGTGCACGAAAATTGCCTTCATAAGCAGTAACAGACATCATGCCTTGTCTAGACTCAGGAACTAATCTCTCCTTGTCCCTCAAAGTCCAGTGGATTATACTTCTCATAATAAGCTAGAGAATGTGCCCAATCATAGGTGGTGCATGTGCTGGTTGACATCAAGTACGATCGCCACCAATTTTCATTCCCTGAAGGATAGGTCACAAACTCAACCCCGATGAATCATTTCTACCTATGTTCCATTTATGTAGCAGTCATGACCAAGCAACCAGAAAATCATAGGCATCCTCTGATTCATCACAACTTGAAGACATGGACGGTTTCAACTTCAAGAATGTTAGTGCAAATTTCATGTTGATAACTCGTCATCTAGGCCCTGTCGGCAATCGAGGAAACGTGGCTACTTCAAGAGGACATCCATGCGGGGAGCCACAAACTGTATGTCTGTTTACTCCCGGAAACCGAGGTGCGGTGCAGAAAACCTGGAGGTGTCTGGCCTTGATTCAGATAACACGCTAAGATAAGCAAGAGAACCTGGTAATCATCTCTGGGGTAGGTTGGGGTGGTTTTAATTTCTCAATGGCACTACTTGTCATTGTCCCATTCATCACCCTCTCTTACTACCCTCTTATCAGTCGGTGGAGGAGTCACCGCACTAGTACTAGCTGGACCAGGAGTTTGTCCTACTACCTCTAGAGGACAGTCCTCCCGCGACCTCTAAACACAGCCTCTGCCACTGCTCTCGTCGATACAGCACCAATGGCTTGCTCAGACGCAAAATGTTCTTGCCGGTGCTGTGTGGCCACCAAGTTGATTAGTTCTAGCCATTGCGAACTTAGAGTGAGGATGTCAGATTACCAATTTGTATCACTAGGCTACCAATTGGATCCAAGTAAAGAACGAAAGAAGAACGAATGGAATTTTCCTAAAGTCCTAATAGCTCTCAAAGCTAAGTAAGGGCGTCCCCCCACCGTTACCTCACGACTCTACTAGACTCGTTCTTGTGGATGAGACAAGAAACCTAACGATCTTGATACAAGTTTGTCACGACCCAAAACGAGCCGCGAGGGCCACTCACCTTACTCTCCTAGGTGAGCGACACCAAACAAATCCAAACCAACATTTACCAGTTCAAACCAAAGTGCACAACTTACAAAGGGATGGAAGACTCAAAAACTATTACGAAAATCAATTAATATTCTAAAAACTCAAGACTTATTGTTCCAAAATTGGTGGAAGTTAATCACATCCAGAAATCTATCCTCAATTACAGTCTAAGAGTATTTAAGAAGCTAAAAAGACGTAAAAGATGGTCATGTCCGAAACTTCCAGACATCAAGCAGTGAAGAAGAGAATCCCGCCTAGCCAGGAACAATAGCTCACCCTGAAATTCTGATATGCTGGAGACTGGCTCGAGTTGCGGCGAGTCGAAGTGGCTGGCACGTTTGCTGCACCAAGACAATATAAAAAGAAGAAAATACAAGTGGGGTCAGTTACCAGGAACACGTACTGAGTAGGTATCATCGGCCCCAACTCAAAATTAGAAAAAGAATATATATCAAGTATATTATAAAAAATCAACTACAATACTCAACAGGTAGCAAAAACAGTACACGAAACATTGGCAACCACATCAAGCGCAACTATGAGGACTCAAGCCCCACACCATACGCATTTGTACAAAGGTTCTTCAAAAAATTGAGCTTTACTAATATTATCAAGATTACTTCTCTTTATTCTTATCGTGTCGGAACGACACTCCGAATCCCTTACTACACGTGTCGGAACAAGACACCCGCTCCACTAATACTATGTGTCAGAACCATGACATCCGATCCCCTACTACTACGTTCGGAACGTGACACCCATCCTTAAACTACGTGTCGGAACGTGTGACACTCTGACTTATCTCAAGAACTTTAGTCATAAGTCTTCATTAGTCAAGGGTTCATCTTTGAGAGAGATTTAAGTTTGAAGATTCAAATCAAACATACAAACACACAATCAAGGCATATAGAAGACTTGACCAATACCACCCAAAATATCAATCGCTATTAGAGGTTCTATTTTTTTTTTGTTGACATAGCAATAAACCATAACCTACCTCCACCGAAGAATCGCGATCAAGCAAGTACTTCATGCCTTTGCTTCTCTTCGCTTTCCCTTTTTCTGTCGTTCTCCCTCTCTTCCTGTTCTTTTTATTTTTCCTCTCCAAATCTTTTTCTTTTACCCTAATACCATTATAATCCAATTAATAAAGATGATAAAAGTAAACCACATTTCATTTCAAGGTTACCTATTTTTTAACCCCCAAGTGAATAACTATTAACTTCACCCAAACTAATTTCATAAGTTTATCATTGAATGATACAAACACCCCTTAAAAAACGTTAGCAGAAATCAACTCAGTAGAGGTTTAAGCCACACCTGTGACGGCCCGTCTAAACAGGTTGTTCAAACACTATATACAAACAAACACATTTCAAAAAGGGAAAAGAAAAGGGACCTATAAAAAAAGAGCAAAGGAGACGAAAAACAAAAAAAAAGGACTCAGCAAAGGGTCAAAAAAAAAAGAGAATGAGAGGGAGGAGTGAAATCAAGAAAAGGAAGGCAACACAACGTAGATCTATTATTCTCATCTTTTTACTTTGTTTTAAAAATCACAAACAAAGGTTGAGTTTGAGGTTCACTTTCCGTGGTTGGGTTTTTTTAAGTTTTGTTTCCGTCTGTTAGGGATTATTCATTCTTGGAATTTGATTTTCTCAAAAAGGTATGATTCAATTCATTACAAAATTTATATTCATGGATTATGTGGTATTTATTTCCAGTTATGAATTAATCAAGTTCTAGGTTGGTTCAAACTTTTCCTTATAATATTAAAATACGGTAAATATGCGTAGATTATTAAAAATTAGAAACAAATTATGTATAATAACGTATTAATCTATGGCTAGTATCTGGTGAATGAAATCGTTCTTGCTCCTAATTAATCGTATAGGTAATAATATTTATTTGAAAAAAAAAATTATGTTTCATATATTTGGAAATTGAAGCATGAGTAAGATTATTAAATGATTGAAGATCCATATAATCTGTCAAGATATTTCGACAGTACGCCGCATATTTATATTTATTTCCCCTTAAATTTTAGTATGCATCATTTAGGGTGAATATAAATTTAATTGGTTTAAATTATAATCTCGTGTTCTGTTATGCCTATAATAGACTAGATCTAGCTAAAATAGTTTATGATATATTGATGAGA
>JAKWJA010000875.1:0-112313 GCA_027704765.1 Solanum habrochaites
AGTAATACACATGAATTGCTGAAAAACTTGGTAGTGTCAGAAAGACTACTACTCAATACTCTTTTATTTCTGACACTCACAATAATATTACTTGACACCATTTTCTCACAAACTAAGAATAAGTTTGTGGATACTCTCTCTACTCTCAATTCTTCTCTATTTTGTGTATGTTCAGTGTTTCTTACTACTCTATTTATAGAGTTTTTGAACACTGTTTTACATTATTATGACATAATGTTTGTAGCCAATTTCCAACAAAAAGTGCTGCCTCACTCTACCAACTTCATATCAACTTGACTAAAAATGTGGGGCACCCAACTTTCATATTGTGGCTACCAATTTTCACATTGTCGCAGAAATTTCAACAGTAGGCGTCCTAGATTACTTTCACATATATCTATATTCAGCCATTTCTATTATTATATTTCCTTTTCTAATCAAATTAATAAAAACGTTGACAATATTTTAGTATTGATTTTTTTCATATATATTGATATGCAAAAATTACAAATTTAGTACTTTTCGTATGTTTTTTGAATATTTTTGTTAAAGTATTGAATTAATTATAAGTTAAATTTATTTTGAAAATCACTCAAGTTGACTTTTAAACAAATTAAAGGAATGCGTTTAACAGAGTTTATCAAATATTTCATTTCATGATGGAGAGCTGGAAACTAGAGTTTTGATAATCTTCAACTTGTGTTTCCTGCATCTTCCATACAAGAAAATCATCAAGTAGAATCTGAGAAGAGTAGAGTGTCACAGACATTACCCCTACCTCGGCGAGTTAGGGACTATTGAGGCAATCAATCAAATATTATTTGCCAGCCTTTTTTACTTTATCCAAATATTAGGCTTCCTATTAACAACTGTATAATCTGTCCAGCTTATGGGCTTCACTGATGACCAACTCCACACATAAAAATTGGCCTGCTATTTTGCCAGAATATGATCAAAAATTACACAAAATATTACCCACATGCATTTGATTAAGCAGTCCCTAAAGTGTACTAATGATTAGCTTTATTTTAAGAACTAGCATATAATATAACATTGGACATTGTACATTCACTACTAGAAAAAAAAGACATTTAGGGTCTGTTTGAAAAGCCACTTGATTATTAGAATTGAGATAATTACCCAATCTAGTAATTACAATGACCTGTTTATTTGTCACAATGCAATTACAGCGTAAAAGTGTATTGTGTGTTTGCACAAATGTAATCATAAGGTTACATTAAATTTTAAAAATAAAAGTTAATCATTTAAAATTAAAAATATATCTCATGAACAAGGTTTTATCAAGGTCCACATGGAAAAAGAGGATGTAATAGATGATGAACATATCGCTTTCCTAACTATGTGATTTTGCTAGTTCGTCTTGTGCAATGGTTTGTTAAGAGTAACAACGAACTAGCAGTTGCTCTTGTTTCGGATAGGAAGATTGCTTTGGCTGTAGAAATTAAGTTATCAGAGACTTTGATCATGCAGTGGCCTCTTGTCCCCGCAAGCAAAGATGTTTCAAGATAGTAAGCAACCAAAAAAGCTCAAAGCAAATCTCCTAGTGAGTGTACCCTTAGTTTCAACTTTTCTTTATTTAAAACGAAAAATAGAAAAAAGAAAAAAAGTAGCCAATTTTTTTTTTCTATGGACCCCTTTCCACCTGATTACTTTGCTAACTATATAAACTTTTTTTTTGTTTAGAAACATATAAATAGGTCAATCTAGGCAATTCACTTTATTCAACACATTTTTACTATTAATTTATATTTTTCACAGAGTATTATTGTAACTTAACATAGAGTATAAAGGGGGTTTAAAATATAATAATATGAATTTAAGCGAAAAGAATGTACGAAGACAAACAACATTTTCTTGTTTTCTTCTATGTGATTGAGGTTAAGGAGAATAAATACTTTTTTTTAATATAAAAATGATACATTTATCATAAACAATTATTTCTTTCTATGAAAAATCAACACAATTATTATTTTTGGGGAAAAATTGAGGCTTCCTAAAATTGAGGGCCTAAGGCATGTTCCTTATTTTAATAAGCATTGAGCCGACACTGATCACAAGGGTATTGATGACTAAACAAAATCTTTATGTAAATTTATTTTCTTCAAAACTAAATAAGATTCAACAACTCGGTGAGATATATCCTTAATCTTCATTCTTTAATCATTCAAAAACTGTCGAAAGTGTAGACACCATTGGGGTTATGTTTATGAGTAGTTGTTGGCAAACTTTTACACTTGAAAAATGACACTTCGTAAAATAATTCACCACAAAATGTTTAACAGAATCTCGAAATCAAAGCTTCAAACCCAAAAGTATTCGACATGATCCTCAAATTTCAAAGTCATTTAAAAACACCGATTAAAAAAAAAAAAAAGGTTTATATGCATGATCACATACATACATATACATATATATAACGTATATGCATAAATTATTTTCCTCACAAGAACAACTGTATAAAATAGTTACAACAATTTGAATGAAACAATGGAGAAACATTTGATTAAAAATAGTTTACCTGTGTAACAACTATATGGGTGACAGTGGTGGTTCACCCCAGTCTAAGACCATTGCTCAGAGCTATTGATTGGCAAAATAGATGGATAATAACTCTTCATATATTGTTCAACTGTGTAACATTCATGAACATACTTTTCAGGTTCATCCTTCTTAACCCATATAGTTGTGACAACATGATTACAAGGTATCCCTATTAAGTCCCATCTCTTACAAGAACATGTCCTCTCCTTAAGTCAATAGAGAATAATTAGCTTTATTTAATATTTTAATCATTTACAGTGGGATAGCAATTAGTTTACAAATCTATAATAATTTTTCACTTAAAGATGTTTTTCAATCTTGGATGGGTTTGATAAAATCTTCACCTCATAATTAGTAACCTTCCTGGGGGAACAACAGTATTAAATACTAATAATTTTCATCTAATAGTGTGAGAAAAATTAATTTTGAATAATATGTGTTATAAAATTTTATTTTATTTTTATGCCCATAAATTAAAATTTTACTTTAGGCCCCCCAATTACTTGTAGCACCTGCTGTATCTTAAACCAGATTGGGAAGAAAGTTTACTTGGGCCTGTGACATGCATAAAAATTTACAGTAATAAACTTCCAAAGTGTAGATAGTAAAGACAACAACTAGGCATACCATGCATCCACTCCCTATGACCCTCCATGTGTATTCAGAGCTTTAACAAGTTCAGTGTCAGATTTCACTGGCAAACTTCCACTCTCACTTATCCAATAATAATTTTGTATTTGATGTTATATCACTCTTTATATCAAAATATTATTAAAGTTCACGTGAATCTTTTTATGCAATCATGACACGTTAGCTTACTTCAATCAAATAGCTTTTACAATTGGTAATGAGAAGAAAATACGAATCTGAAGGACATTGTTCGTAATTCAACTTTCATTTGCATAAACACTACAATGTTCACTAATTGTAATTAAGTTTATGTACATTTTTTGTCCAATTGATATTGTATTGTGCCCGAGGCACTTCAATGAGGATTTGAGTACTGTTGATGCACGGACTTCCTGATCACATCTAATTTGGAGTGACAACCATTAGCATGTTGATCAATATTAATAACTTGGAGAAATTTTGTTTTGTGATTCAAGCTTGTCCATCTACAACATAAGACACAAATTTAACTTTAACTGCATCATAGTGGAGTTACGTTTTGTTGCACGTCCTTGCAGGTGCTGGTAACTTTAAAACCAACTAGCCATTCTTAAACTAATTCACCACATACTATATTTTTTAATTTTTTTTTACAAAACTAGTATAAACGTATTTCTGAGTAACGTTTTAATAATATCCTTGACCTGTGTACTGCTTTTGACATAATTCTGTGATTCTTAATGTTCATTTCATATGGATTGTTTCATAACTGAATAGAGTTATGAAACGTTTGAGGCTATACACCTGAATTACTTTGAGGTATAACAACATTTCTATCACTCGTTGATACCTTCCTCTTATCATTAGCAACTCATCATTGCATCTTGGTGTTGTTAACTTATTGTTACATGTAATATTATAAGTACATCGTTTACACCATTATCTTAAACTCCCGCTGAGCTATCCTCAACTGCACCTCGAGAAAATTTATACAACTATGAACTATCATATCCCCAATTTTGCTACAACATTGACAAAGACATAAAGGAAAACTCAAAACACAATTGAAAGACACCAGAATGCTGAAAGCAATTAATGATTACAGCAATATGCCTTAAACTAAGATATTTAGTGGGGAAAAAGCGAACACGTAAGTCCTAACGGTAGTAAACACACTTGTAATCGAAGTATAAACAACATGTCTTTCAGAGAAATTAAACTCTATAGATGATTATGCCTCTCATCTCCTTCCTTGCTATATCCTAAGATTCTATGGTTGAGATTGAGAATGAAGTTGAGATTCAGTTTTGGCCACATGAGATAGCTCGTAATAGGAAATGATGGAACTTTAAGTTGTGTATCGATATGAGGGATGCATTTCAAGAGAAGGAAATTTGAGTCAACAAGGGACCCTCATTCTAAGGACATGATTGATTGTATGAAACTGACTTTAATAATTTTTATCCTCTTTTTTCTTATTAAAAGCATAGAAATTGTGAGAAAAATAGATTAGATTAGAAAAGATGAAAAAATATTGTTCTGTTATTTTTTCATTCTAAATGTGACACTGATGGTAATATACTCTTCATTCACTCATTTGTGTAATTTATAATTTTGTGTCATGAGATACGCATTTTTAATTAAGAATTTTAAGTTGAGATCACATACACGCTTGTTAAAAATAAATAAGAAAATGAATGACCATCAATCATGGAAAAGACTAAACATACGGTAATTCAGAGAGAATTTTAGGTAGTTAAGTATGGTTTGACTGCCTGAACAACTTTGTTTTGATGAGAGTTCGGTTCCCCAGTGTAATCTTCCTTCCTCATTTTCCTTTTTCAATAACAATTAAAAATATTGTAAAATAATCAGACACAGAAAATGCAAATCAATCAACAGTTTTCCCAATAGAAATAAATTAGAGTTCCTCCCAAGATGTTAACCGGCATTTAAATAATTGAATCATATGTTGTGACGTATCTTCATCTTCATTTCTTTTTTCTGGAAATTATTGAGAAACATCCCTCCTTCATGGTTTACGTATATTCATTCAAATGTCCAAGTAAATGGATAATTGAGAAAAAGAAAATAAAAAAAGAATTCAAAAATGACAAGAACAAGTGAACTGACTTGAAGAGTCGTTCGGGCTTTTGGCTGAAAGGGGGAGAAATAAGAAAGTTAGGCGGCAATTGGAGAAAAAAATTAGGGCTTAGAAAACAGGAATATTCTGCTACCTGGCTAAATAGAATGAAAGGTGATGTTTATGAGGATCACGCACGCATGCACGCACCCCCACACACAATAACCAAGTTGGTCATGATCGATATGCCTGCCTGCCAGCTGCACTATTTTTTTATTTTTTTATAGCTTGTTTTTTGTTTTAATTTGTTTGTCCTTTGTTTTTTTAATTTTTTTGAAATATTTAAAAATACTGTAATATATTGTTGTTCGATCTGTGTTAGAAAATCATAAATGACTGATTCTAATAAATTGGTTCATAACACAAGTACAACTAAAATTTATAGAAGCAGTCTGAAATATGACAAAGATTTAATTACAAAAATCTGTAAAACGTACCAAAATGATAAAGTTTTACCAATAAAATATCAAGCCACTGAACCACAGTGTCCCCCTTAAGGAAATTATTCCTCTAGTATCCGATGTTAATTTGGAATATAACTTCCCAGGGTACAATGATCTCTCAATCACAGAGTATAGATCCCCAAAAACTCTTGGTCTCGAAACTAATCAACACATGAAACACACGAAGAAAATTTTTTGTGCAAAGAGAAGAAGAAACTCAAACAATTCATTAGTAAATATTGCTGAAGATGAAGGTATTATAGGCAGAAGAACTGGTTCCGAAAGATTGGCAACCTTTTCATATCCACACGACATTAATGAAAGTTTGCAACCTTTTCCAATTTTTACTAAACAGTTTTTCTGAATTTGCAACCTTGCAAACAGTCCATGGCGGGATTTTAAATAAGAAAAATGAGTTTAAATAAAACAGGGTCGCGCGCGGAGCCGAGTCGTCGGGTTAATCCATAAAATGGAAACATTTCGGATTAATTTCAACTAATAACTGAAAATGTCCAATAATTAATTGAAATCCACTTTTATCCATTTACTTTAAATTATTAAATAAATTAATTAAAGGAAACTTTATCCAAAACGAATCTCTCGATCATTGCCGAAGCCGGTGACGACACGGCGGCGCGATGGGGGTCCCTTCTTTCCCAACCACTTCAAAATTAGTAGAAGTTTTCTAATATTTAAACTCTCATATTTGTTATTTTCCAACCACCGATGAGGGACAAATAATACCTTTCATTAAAGATAAGAAAGATTTTTTCAGTTCCAAAGCTATTCGACGTTTTCAACTTTACAATTTATTTTCTTTTCCTCTATTTCCCCCCAGTTAATTGCAACATACCCAACCATATATAATAAAAAAAATATATTACAACTCAAATACTGTGTAAAAAACATATAAAAAGTCTATTGATCATAAAATTATTAGATGTATGTCAAATAAAATGGGTATAAAAGAAGTAACATGTATTATGTAATTGAAAACTACGTAGAAAGTAATTGTACCTCTCAATAACTAACAACATTTGATTGACTTTTAAAATCATTTGGGCGACATACTCGGGATAGAGAATAACACATAGTTATTAAACTTTTTTCGAAGACGAGTACGCGAATGGATGATGGATGTTTTTATGCCACCCCAATGGTAATTAAGATCGAGAGTTTCAGGAAGAATTTATGACAATTTTAAGTTTTATCGTCTATGAGGGATGGCCAAGAAAAGGAATTTGAGCAACGGAGACCCAATTCTAAGGATGATTGATTTTACCGAAACAGAACTTTATTATTAGTCTGTTTGTTCGTATAAAAGGCCAAAGAAATGGGTTATGAAAAAAAAGATGATAGTAAGAGAAAAAATATTTTTTTTTCAGTGTCATGTAACCTGATGGAATCTAAATTTCAATACTTTGAGTATTTATGATTTTGGTGTATATTACGGAATTTTAAATAAGAATTTTAGAATTGAGATTAAATACAAAGCGTGTTAAAATAAAGAAAAACACATATAAAATGGGAAAGACAAACTACGGTATAATTAAATTTTTCGTAGTTAAGTTGGTTGAATACCCGTACACGCGCATGCATGCACGGGCGCACCCTCCATACACAATAACCAGTTAGGTCATGATCGACATGCCTGCCTGGCAGCTGCATTATTTTTCTCTTTTGATGGTATTTTTATTTTAATTTGTTTGTTCTTGTTTTTTAATTTTTTTAAATATTTTAAAAATATATATAATATACTAATAATAATGATTATTACCAAACATACAAACTTTGTAAAAAACAAATAAAGAATTTGATTAATTCATAAAATTAATGAATAATCTATGTCAATAATAGGAAGATTAAAAGATGACAGTTCTTATTTAATTGAAAACTACGTAGAAAGTATTTTGAAATCTCAATAATTAACAATATTTGATTGATTTTTGAAATTCTATTTGCATTACATGCATCAAGAGAAGAGAATTAACATATATTATTAAATTTTTCCAAAGACGAGTACACTAATGATGATGATGTTGTTGTGCCTCCCCATATGATGATTAGATAGAGAGTCTCGAGAAGAATGATGACAGTTTTAGTTTTTATCGTCTATATAGGGATGCTCAAGAGAAGAAATTTGAGTCAACTAAGGAATCAATTCTAAGGATGATTGATTTTACCGAAACATGACTTTATAATTTAGTCTCTTTGTTCGTATTAGAAGAAGAGAAATGGTTAAAGAAAAATGATAGATAGAAACGAAAAGTTCTTTTTTTTTTAATTGTAAATGTGACACTTATGTAATATCAATTCAATAACTTTGTATATTTATGATTTTGTGGATGAGTACGAATTTTTAAATTTAGATCAAACACAAAGCTTGTTAAGAATAAATAAGAAAACGAAGACATATTAAATGGGAAAAGACTAAACATACGGTATTAAGGGTATTTTAGTAGTTAAGTTGGTTGATTACTTGAAAAATTGTTGACGAGAATTTGATTCCCCACATTGTAATCTCATTCCTTATTTTCCTTTTCAATAAAAATTAAAAAATATTGTTAAAATAAAATCATTCAACATTCAATGAGCAAATAAATAGAGTTTCCCCATTTAACCGGTATTTAAATAATTTGAATCATACTTTGTGATATCTTCATCTCCATTCATTTTCTGGACAATTTTTGAGGAAACATCCTCTCATTGTTACGTAAATATTCGTTCAAAATTTCATAGTAAATGAATAGCTGATAAACAGAAGAAGAGAATAAAAAAAGGAATTCAGAAACGACAAGAACAAGCGAACTGACTGAAAGAGTGGTTCCAGAACTTTTGGCTGAAGGACGAGAATAATAGGAAAGTTGTGGCGGCAATTGGAGAGAGTAAAAAATTAGGTATAGAAAAAAGGATATCTGGTGACCTAGTTTAAATCGAATGATAGGTGAAATTTTCCTAGGATCACGGCACGAATTTATACGACACCTGCTTCCACGCTCACACATGCCACAACACGGCATACGTGCACGCACCCCCCCTCCCCACCCAATATAACCATCAAGGTCCCATGATCGGTATGCCTGCCTGGCAGCTGCACTAATTTTCCCTTTTTGATTATTTTTTGTTTTAATTTGTTTGTATTGTTTTTTTATTTTTTAAGTCATTTAAAAATCATATCATATATACTATAAATATGATAATTACCAACTGTAAAATACTTATAAAAAACAATAAAATTGATTGATTTCATAAATTATATATCTATTCAAATAATGGCGGATAAAAGAAGTAAACTGTTTATTTTAATTTGAAAAACTCAACGTAGAACGTATTGTAAATCGGAACAATTAAGAACATTTGATTGACTTTTGTAATCTATTTGGCATGCTTCATCAATGGATAACAAGAAGTAAACATATTATTTAAACTTAATACGATTAACTAATGATGATGATGTTGTTGTGCCACCCCATATGATAATTAGATGGAGAGTTTCGAGAGGAATGATGACAATTTTAGTTTGTATCGTCTATGGAAGGATGGATGCTCAAGAGAAGAAATTTCAGTCAACTAAGTGATTCACATTCTAACGATGATTGATTTTACTGAAACATGACTTTATAATTTAGTCGTTTTTGTTTCATATTAAAGATGAGAAATGGTTTAAGGAGAACGGTAGATAGTAAGAGAAAAAACTGTTTTTCTTTTTTAATTGTAAATGTTGTCACTGATGTAATTATCATGCATAACTTTGTGCATTATGATTTGGTGTATGAGTAACGACTTTTTTTTTAAATTTACGATCAAAACAAAAGATTGTTACAAAATAAATAAGAATCACGAAGACAGATTAACTCCTCCTCATGTTTTGTTATGTTGGCAGAATCTGCCTCAGGCAAGACTAAAATATACGGTATTACGGGCCATCATATAAGCTACGTATAGTGTGGTTTGACTACCGGAAAAATTATTGACCAAATTTGATTCCCCACAATTGTAATCTCCTTCCTCATTTTCCTTTTCAATAACAATTAAATAAATATTGCTAAAATAAATCATACAAAGAAAAATCAAATCATTCAACATTCAATGAGCAAATAAATAGAGTTACCCCATTTAATCAGTATTTAAATAATTTGAATCATACTTTGTGATATCTTCATCTTCATTCCTTTTCTGTACAATTGTTGAGGAAACATCCTCTCATTGTTACGTACATCATTCAAAATTTCATAGTAAATGGATAGTTGTGAAAAAGAAGAAGAAAATCAAAAAAGGAATTCAGATATGACAAGAACAAGTGAACTGACTTGAAGAGTTGTTCGGGCTTTTGGCTGAAAGGGGGAGAAATAGGAAAGTTGGCGGGCAATTGTAGAAAGTAAAAAAAAATTAGGGCTTAGAAAAAAGAAATATCTGGTGACCTGGTTAAATAGAATGAAAGGTGAAGTTTATGAGGATCAAACACGCACGCACGTACGCGCACTTAGAAAATGGGATAAAAGAAGTAACATGTATTTTTAATTTGAAAACTATGTAGAAAGTATTTTAATTCTCAATAATTAACAATATTTGATTGACTTTAAAAATTCTGTTTGTGCTACATACATCGGGATAAGATAATTAATACATATTATTAAACTTTTTTGAAGACGAGTACACTGATGATGATGATGTTGTTGTGCCTCTCCATATGATAATTAGATAAAGAGTTTTGAGAAAATGATGGTAATTTTACTTTGTATCGGTTACGGAGGGATGCTTAAGAGAAGAAATTTGAGTCAACTAAGGGACTCAATTCTAAGGATGATTAATTTTATCGAAACATGATTTTATAATTTAGTCTTTTTGTTCGTATTAGAAGCAGAGAAATGGTTAGGGAAAAAAAGGAAGATAGACAAGAGAAAACAAATGTTCTTTTTTTTCATTGTAAACGTGACACTAATGGAATATCAATTCAATAACTTTGTATATTTATGATTTTGTGGATGAGTACGAATTTTAAAATTGAGATCAAACACAAAGCTTGTTAAAAATAAATAAGAAAACGAAGACATATAAAATGGGAAAAGACTAAACATATGGTATTAAGGGGACTTTTAGTAGTTATGTTTGTTGACTAACCTTCAAATTATTGGCGAGGGTTCGATTACCCACATTGTAATCTCCTTCCTCATTTTCCTTTCAATAACAATTAAAAGATATTGTTAAATATATCATATAATAAAAATCAAATTATTCAACATTCAATGAGCAAATAAATAGAGTTACCCCATTTAACAGGTATTTAAATAATTTGAATCATACTTTGCGATATCTTCATCTTCATACCTTTTCTTGACAATTGTTGAGGAAACACCCTCTCATGGTTACGTATATTCAATCAAAATTTCATAGTAAATGGATAACTGAGAAAAAGAAGAAAATAATAAAATAAAAAAACTAATTTAGAAATGACAAGAACAAGCGACTGACTCGAAGAATTTTTCGGGCTTTTGGCTGAAAGGGGGAGAAATAGGAAAGTTGGGCGGCAATTGGAGAAAGTAAAAAAAATTAGGGCTTTAGAAAAAAGGAATATTGAGTGACCTGGTTAAATAGATTGAAAGACGAAGTTAATGAGGATCACGCACGCACGCATGCATGCGCGCACACACACGTGTGCACCCACATGCGTGCGTGCACACATGTGCACGTAGACACACGCACACGCATTCACACACATACACACGATGAACCCCCCCCCACACACACACACATACAATAACGAAGTAGGTCATGATCGACATGCATGTCTAACAACTGCACTATTTTTCCTTTTTTGATTGTTTTTTGTTTATATTTTTTTTGTCCTTGTTTTTTTATTTTTTTTTAATCTATAAATTATGTACTATAACTATAAATAGATAATACCACTTGACAATACTTGTAAAAAAACAAAAAAATTGATTTATTCGTAATTAATATATCTACGTCCAATAAAATGGGATAAAAGAAGAAACATGAATTATTTAATTTGAAAACTAGGTATAAAGTATTTTAAATCTCAATAATTAACAACATTTGATTGACTTTTGAAATTCTATTTGTGCTACATACACCGGGATAAGAGAAGTAACATATACTATTAAAATTTTACATACAAAGTACTATAAATATAATAATCAAAAGAAGTAACATGTGTTCCTAATATTTAATTTGGAAACCACGTAAAACGTGTTGTAAATCTCAATAATTAATAATATTTGATTGACTCTTGAAATTCTATTTGTGCTACATACATCGGGACAAAAGAAGTGATATATATTATTTAAAATACAATAAATTACAATTATTAAAAACATAAAATATTTAAAGTCAATTTAATTAAATATCAAAATTCTATCTATGTCATCTAAAGTGAGACAAAAAAAATAATAGATATT
Organism: Solanum habrochaites; assembly: GCA_027704765.1. Classification (NCBI taxonomy): domain Eukaryota; kingdom Viridiplantae; phylum Streptophyta; class Magnoliopsida; order Solanales; family Solanaceae; genus Solanum; species Solanum habrochaites. Next base: position 12,177 of record JAKWJA010000875.1, read on the forward strand.
GAGTCTGTGCTACCAGGGACACTTATTACTAGTATTATAGCTAAGGCGTCAAGTTTACTCACAAGAGATATCTGTATTTTTGAGTTAAATTTACATATTTTTAGGTGTTGTGGATTAATATAAATACTCCAACTGAAATGTTTGAGTAAACAAAAAAATATTTTGACAAAAACGTTACATTGTGGCTTAAAACTTTGTAGATATTAGAAAACTCACAAAAGTTTTATGGAAAATGGTAATGATTTCCCTAATTTCCATTTGATTTGAAAAATAGCCTTGTTTATAAGTGATTTATATATACCCCTATTGTTAAACAAACAGCTCACAATATCCCACCTTACTGTTTAAAATGAGCTCCATATATCCTTCATGACATAAGGGAATAAATTAGCTTTAATTATACATTCTTACTTAATTTTAAAAAAGTTCATGTAGGGGTATATGATTGATCCTTCTAGTCAACATTCAAGGTATATTTTGAAAAGAAATTTTTAGGATTACATAAAGTATATTTTTTGGACGTCCTTGATTTCATTATTTAATTCCTTATTCTTATTTAATTTTTTCTTTCATTCCTTAGTGTAAAGAAAAAAACTAAAATTAATTTTTTGTGGCTACATTATAATTAATACTTTTTTTTACTATATTATTATTTAGTTATTGTATTCGAAAAATGACTGGGTCGTGTATGATAAAGTGTACAAGAAATTTAGTGAAACATGAATTAATTTGACCATAATAATAATAAATTTAAGGGAAAAAGGACAAATATACCCCAAACTATCATAAATGGTATACAGATACCCTCCGTCATACTTTTGGGACATTGGTGCCCTCTAAGCTATCACTGTTAGACAACTTAAAATTCAACTAAGCAGTTACCACACCGCCCACTAAATCAACTAGCTCCTAGATGACTTAGAATTTGACTAAGCAGCAAACAATGTTGACCACTAAATCAGTTTAAACTCAATTGATTTAGACTTTTACAATGAACTCAAGATCTGAATCCTTTATAGATTAGAAGTAGATTTACAATGAAAGTATAGAAGATATAATCCTAAAACAACTAACAACTTTCCAGCTCCATCAGGTCCTTGTTGCTCTTTGGGATATTCTCACCTTTTGTTTAGCCTTTGCAGAGTTCTTGAGAATTTTCAAGTTTGTTTAAAACTTATAAAATGAATACACAAAACCACTCCAACAAAGATACTTCAGCACTCTAATCAGATCCTTTTTTTATATGAGTATTTTTCTACTTAAATATGACTTTTTTCTTTTTAATCTTGTGTGTTTTTGTTTGCCAAAATCTTGTGTTTGTGTTATTGAAGAAGAGATTAAATTAAAATGGATACAAACCCTTGGGACAAGACCATTGGCTGAAGGTCTGCTGTCATGAAAAATTGTGCACCAACCACATCAATTGGCAGGCTGTTGAAAGTTGTCTTTTCCTCCTTTTCTCGTTCGCATACTTTTCGGGGACCAGGTCCCTTGCTGCATGTCGTTGACATCCAATTTTTGCCTAACATTTTTAAAGTTCGTAACTTTTTAATCTTTTTTAATTTAATAGTTCTAAAGTGAAAGTTTTTTACAATTTAAATAAGTTACCGATAACTGATCTTTATGTTACAAATTTAGGATTTTTTATAGTTTATTTTTAGTGTGCCCACTTTTTTTACCATGTCCCTTACCGTTCTGTCTTTATATTCTCATCTATACCTTTTTTGTGGATCATTCTTTTCTATTGGTGCTACATTGGGGTTAATATTCACTGTTGATATTTTGCACCGTCTAAAAAAATTTATCAAATATAAACTTTCATAAAAGTTGATCGATAATTTTTGGGCACAAATTCAAGCCCCCAAATTTGGGGGGGGGGGGACCCATTACATAGTAATTTGAGGAAAATTTTTATATATGACAAACTGATAATTCAAATTAAATGTTATAACCCATTTGGATGTTAATGTTGTGCCATGGTACTCGCAAACTGTTTGTGTTTTGCAGTTGCCACGCTTCTCCCTGAAACTCTCGCTTGCCTTCCCTCTTCCTTTTAGACAACATAAATGTATAAAATGCATTTGGTTTGTATAAACGTGAAAATTAATGTATACATCTATTTTCGTTCCTCTCCTCTCTCTTCTCACAGATCCTCGCTCGTCGCAGTCCCCTCTCTCGCTTATCAACAGAAACAAAATATTAGTAAATTGTGTTTCTATTTGTAAAAACAGAAAAATTATACACAACATGAAAATCATGTATTGTGCATCGCTATATACTTATAATTATACAACCAAATTATTCCATCTACCCATTTTTTTCTCTCTTTCCGTTTTATACATAAACAAATTACACAATGATCTTTTTGTATATGGTATAGCGAATTAATAGACTATTACTTTGTATATTATAGCAATTAAATGTATTTTTTTTTATATGTATAGCGAATTCAACTTTCTCTGTTTTCCCTGAAATATTATTCATAGGAAAATAATTTCCAAAAATGTGCCCAGTGCCTACACACACTCACGCAGGTTCCTTTTTTGCCATCAGCTCCTAATGACACATTTTTTCTTTGAATCTGTACGTGTTACTAAGCACTAATTTAGAAGAACTAAAATCCGTAAGCTTTCATATGCTTCACACACAGTGGCGGATCCATGATTTTCATTTTAGAGGTTCGGAAAAAAAAAAGAGTAGTGATTTTGAACCTCTAAACTAATAAGTCAATCTCTAATCTTATATTCAGGAGGTTCAAAATCAATATATAAACATAAAAATTCTTAAAATACCTTAAATATACAAGTAATTTTTTTCGAACCCCCAAAGCATACTCTAGAATCCGCCCCTGTTTTACCCCGCCCTGTATATGGATGGTGAATAAGCAAATAAATGCTATGTCTCGTTTATCAGCTAGATCAAAAGAAATAATACAACTCCAAATGCTAAATCTGACTCAGATAATAAGGAATAACAGAAAATTCTGAATCATTTTGAGTTGCACGTTAACACGTCCCTGGCATTGCTTGGTTTGATTATTGGTCCATTTCGAAGAGTCTGATTAAATTTATTTAATTTTAGGTATTCGGTTTGTTTGCTTAGATGTTCCTGTTTAGTAATTTCTATTTCTCAACTTTTTGTTTGTGTAATTTTGTGTAAATATATTCTGTTAATCTCTGTGGCTTTGCTTGGTGAAGTTTAATAGTAAAGATGCACTTCACTACAAAATGAATTGAAGTTAATTATTAGAATCTTGATCAACAATCAAGACTTTTGAAAGATGTGCAAAAGAAGGTGTTAATAGTGACAAAAAGAGTTAATGTCTCAGATGATCCACTGCAACGAATAAACTCGAGCGGCGTGAGGTTAAGTTTGAGATTTGTCAATCTTCAGATATACACCTTTCTTTTTTCGTTGACTTTACATGGAAAGAGGGCGAACGAAAGTTGCTCGGCGATGGTGGAGTTTGGGAATGCGAATGGGGAGTTTTAGGTTTTTGGTGGGGGAAGAAAATTGAAGCTATTAGTTAAAAACATATGGAGGGTTGAACTCGTTTAGGCTTGTCATTATCATTTGCTATAAGATGAAGTGTTTTGGGTTGTAATTTGGAGTGGGTACTATGTTATTTGGGTGAGTTTTAAAATTAACTTTGGCGAGTATTTAAATTATGGATTGAAATTTAATAAATTTTGGGTAGGTGTTTTTAGATTGGTAATACGTGTCCTCTTTGTTAATAGAAAGGTGTTAATATACGCTTTAAAAATTTGATGGAAGAGGCACCAATATGCCAAAAATTATGACAATAAGTCTATCTACTATACCATTTATGATATTTGGGGGTATATTTGCTTTTTTTTCCTTAAATTTTACATTTGTATTATTGTATGTTAAAATCAATTTAATGTTTTCCTATTTGTATTTTTAACTTTATCAATAACTACTCAATTTTAATTTTTCAAATACAAAAGCCTAAATAACACTATATAAAAACATATTTTTTTACATATCCAACCACACAAAAATATTTGTTTTTTCCTTCTTTACGCTTAGGAATGAAATAAAAAACTAAATGAAGAAATAAGAAACTCCAAGTAAATGATACTCAGAATATGTCAAAAAATTGAGTATCTAAAGATTAAATATCCTGTAACTTTGCTAGAGGATCATCTTTTACCTACATAACTTTTTTTTTAAAAGTTCAGAAACATAATTAGAGCTAATTTATTCACTTCTGTTAAAATGAAGGATATATGTGAGCTCATTTATAACGGTAGGGGTATATGTGAACCTTTTTTATAACGATAATAGTATATATAAATCACTTTCATAAAGAAGGGCATATCAACCCCAAATAACAAATTGAGAAATATATCAGACCATTGCCCCAAAATCTTTTGTCTGTTTTCTAATATCTAAAAAATTATAAGTCATCATCTAAAGTTTTTGGTCCGAGGATTTTTGTATTAGGTTTTTATTCAAAAATTTTTCATTTGGGGCATTTGATCTGATCCTCACTGCCTAATCAATAGGTAAATGTACCTCACAATAGATCCCTCCTTGTGAGAACTTGACGCCTTAGGTATGAACATTAGTCACAAGTGTCGTTGTTTAGCACAGACTCAATTGCAGATTATTTTTTTGTCCTCACTTTTTGACACAAATAATATTAGAATTCAGTTAAATTGATTGTTGACTTTAATTTTAAATTTTTAATAATTGTAATTAATATATTTTTTACGTTATTACGTCTCTTGTCCCGATGTATGTAGCACATATCGAATTACAAGAGTCAATCAATGTTATTATTATTGAGATTTAAATACCTTCTAACGTAGTTTCAAAATTAAATAAATACTTGGTACTTCTTTATTCCATTTTATTTGACATAGATAGATTAATTTTATAATCAGTCGAATTTTTCAATATAATTTTATAAGTATTTTAAGTTGGTATTATCAAAATTTATAGTATATATCACATAATTTTTTAAATATTTAAAAATTAAAAACAAGACAAACAATTAAAACAAAAAAAACTCAAAATAAAAAAAAATAGTGCAGCTGCCAGGCATCATGACCTGCTTGGTTATTGTCACTCATATATATATATATATTTATACACACACACACACACCAGCGCAGACCCAACGTATGTTAGTTTTTTTTTTCTACCGATTTATATGACACAAATGAAATTTGAAAAACTTAACTAATTTGTTTATATGTTTGTGTTAAGAAAGTATGTGTAATTGTTAGATATAGAACGTTGAATGTCATGTGAGAAATAATATAATGTGATCCGATTTGTTTGGTTTTGCATGTGAGGCAGAATACAATACATTTGGACCCGAAACTTGAGTTCCAAATGTGTAACGTTGACCTCCAACTTTTTATCAAATGCACAAACACACACTTTGACATCCAACTTTTAAGTAATTAACCATGATCCACATGACAAAATACACTTGAACTTACGAGACACATCGGACAAAAATGACATTAGGATACATGTTAAGACATGTGTGTTTATTTGTTCAACTTTTATCAATTTTAGGTCGACTGTGCACATCCAAAGTTGAAGGGCACCAATGTGGATTCGAGCAAATTTTGAAGGGCAATAATTAGGTATTATCCTTCAATTTTAATGTGATACATTAATTTTTAGTAATCAACGAAAGTTCCCTTATATGGTTCTGATATACTTTTAGTTATCATTTTATTGTGATTCTATTACTTTGTAGTTTTCTTACTATTTTCACATAATATATCACCCTTTTTTTTGTCTTTTGATAAAATAAAGGGATCATATCAAATTTCATTATTTTTTTACTATATTTTTTCTAAACTATCTTAAATTGTTACATTGTTTCTTAAACTTAATTGTTCGTAATTTTTCAAAGATGGAATAAATTTAGAAATTAAAATAAAATTACCTAGTTTTTCAAATCATGTATATTTCATTTTTAATATATGATTTCCTCCCCCTTTTCGAATTTATGACTTATTTTTTTAGTTTCATTGAAAAAGAAATAACTTTTGAATTACTTTTTGGTTTTTATATAGAAGATTTAAGATCGAACATAAAAAATTTTCTATATACACAACTTTTAAATTACAATACAAATTTTAAGTTTGTGTAATTTTTATTGATTTTTACCTATATTATACTTGATATATAAATTTATTAAGAGCTAGTGTTTATCATAATTTTCTTTACTTTATATATAATATAATATCATAATACCCTCATGAAAAAATGGAGAAAGTAACAATAATGAGGTAAATACTAAAGAATAATTAAAGATGTTTTTTTCTAGAACTATTTTAATTTTCTTGTTATCATTCCTGGTAGCGTATTTTTATTTGCATGAAGTTACACTTTACCTTTGATCAGTCAATTCACTTCATATATAGAAAGATGTTTTCATTGAATTATTTATTCTTGATAGATTTTTATTAGAATCAAATTACATTTTTATTCTGATCGTCTTTTAATACAAATACTCACTTATTCATTTTTAATTTAAAAGTTACTTTTTAAACATTTTTTTTTTCTTTTTAATTTCAATCTAATATATATATTAATTTATCACACTATTATGTCAAATATAGTAATAGAACCAAAAAAAGTTGAAAATAAATTAAGTCATGATAACTTTTTATATAACTAAATATTTTTGTATAAGCATATGAAATTGAAAAATACTACACGAACTAAAATACAGTAATATAAAAATCGAGTAATAATAAAATATGGATGTCACAATAACTCATAAAGAAAAGAAAGTGAAGTAATCAAATAAGTTATGGTAATACAATACTTAAGATGTTTGTAGAACTATTTAATTTCTTGTTATCATGCTTGATAGATTTTTTTAGTGTAAATTTACATTTTTGCGGACCCACTAATAATCAATTAGCGGTATAATTTTAATTGTTTTTTAACCTAATTCACATATTATTTTCTAATAATTTCCTAAAATTTTCTAGCATGCAAGACAAAAATCCCCTATCAGCTCCATCTCTCTCTTCTTTGATCATACATCTTCATCTCCCTTGATACACTCTATCATCTCTTGGTACATGTCTTCTCCTCCTTCCTCCTCTCCGGGTCATCCATATTCCCGTCCAATATAGCTCTCTCCTCTGGGATTCAATCCGTGAGCTACATGTCCTCGATTTCCCCTGAATAAAAAATGTATCATGACCAATGTATTTGGCATGTCTTTTATAACTCGTAATTTTTTGTTAATTTCTAAAATTTTTTTGTAATTTGAAAGGGAGGTAGAGCTAAAGGTATTAACCTTAAAACTATGAAAATTTATGCATTTTAACTTTAATTTATGATGACATATTTTTTCCTCTGCAAGATCAATTTCAAAAGAATGAATGTATTAAGATATTTAATACTATTTTTGATTTAATATACACTTTTTTGCTTAAGAAGATTTATAGTCCATGATGAACATCCATGGTTTTTTTGTTTTAGACCAACGTCGTTTTAAAAGTATTTTTTTTTATTAAAAAAAAACTTCATTTAAGTCAAATAAACATTAATAAATCGAAATGGAGGAAGTACACAAACTTTAGTTTAAGTTTTTTTTTTTCAACTATTTTTCTCTTTCACAAAAGCTAAAAGGAAATGCTAAAACCTTTTTCGAATATGTTTTCTAGTTTCCTTGTAACATATCTAGTCGATAATAACCAAAATTTTGTATATAAATAATGTGATAAAGTGAACGTAATTTTTTTAAATTCAAGTATTGATTTAATTGAGAAAATATTATTATAAATTTTCCAAAGCGTTCAGAATCTAAATTTAATATACTTTTGACTCTCGACAATTGTCACTATTTCTCATAATTCAAGATGTAATACGTAGAAATCAAGACTAAAATGCAATTCACTATTGTTGAAAGTTAATTTGTAGTTTTATCTAATGTTAACATTTCATCAGTATATGATATATAATTCTATGACAAATTAATTTTTATCCGAGATTCCATCCTATTTCAAATTTATCAGTTAATGTTTATGATTTTTCTTAAACTACAATTACTGTGGTGTCTTATTTGTCATTTCTACATTATCAAATTCTATATTCTTCTTTTTTTTTTTATATCCTTTAGAATTGTTGGTTAAGTCCATTATTGTAAGTCAACAATTTTTAAAGATAAATAAACATTATGTTTGGAGATAAAATATGTTTGAGAAACTTATGTAATTACTTATGTTTATAGAACATTTACATAATTCAAAAGGAAATTACAGACCATGAGAATGCCGAATAAAATAAATATTATTTTAGAGATAAAATAGGTTTAAATAAACTATATAACTTGGAGGATTAAGTTGATTCGTTTGTAGTAGTAAGTAACCATGATGAACGATTTCAAATGTGTTACGAATTAAAACGGGACAAATTTTTTCCACATTATTATTATAATCAAGAGTCAATACAATGATTTTTTAAAAATACCATAAAATGAGTTGGTGGGCCACACATGAACCAATGTTTTTTGTGACTCTTGAAAATGCAATTGGATTCTTCTATAAAACCCTATTTTGACATTAGTTATACATTAAGTACTTTAAAACATTACCTATAATAATCATTTAGCATTATAAACATTTCAAAATTGTTCGTATCTCATCATGGCTCTTCTATATATTATAATACTACTAGATGACGTTGGTCCGTCTAAGCACGGGCCCAACGTTAATATTTTTAAATATTGTATACATTTTGTTATCATTTTATTTATGACACAGTGCTTTATTTTTAAATAATACGTTTATCAAGTCGAGTCCGTCATTTACTTTGTTTGATTGACCAAACCATTTCACACATCAACCAAGATTTCTTAAGCAAGGTGAAATTCCCTTCAATACTCAAACTTCAATTTGGAATTTGACTTTCATACATACAATACATGTTAGCCTAAAAATTATTGTGGTCAATTCCCTTGTAGCATTTTTGATTTGAAATAATAGATATAAAGAATGATAAATTTTGGTCCCCTTTGAGTTTAAGGACACGACACAACTCTCAAAGTGCAGTATCACTCTGGCTTGGGCTTTTTTATATTGACTATTAGCATACTTCACCACATTAATGACTGTTTTGGTATTCGAACTATTACAATACTGAAAACATTAACATGGTTAAATATGCATTTGTTCACACAACAAAATGCACTATTTATTAACAAATTGACACGTATGAAGAAAACTGAACATCGAGAGTAGTTGAATGTTAACAAATTAAAACACTAACAATTAAGAGTTGCTGAATATGTATGCATATATACTCCGTGCTTTTGCAGACTCGGCATTCCGCTAATGCCTGTAGTTGGGAGAATTATAGATATTATCATGGACCTAAATTTAATGAGTTGCATATTAACAAAACAAAATTAATATTTTAATGAGAAAAATTAGTATTGCGACCACATTATAGCGCAAATTTGTTTTCCTATAGATTCATGTGAATACAGTACGACTGAATGCTTAAGGGAGATACTTACAATAGTTAACATTTTCCGACTGGAATGGCTAATTACAACATACATTAATCCCGTACAAATTAACCAAAAACATGCATCTTTCACGCTTTGGATCTATCTCTGGATCATCTTCTATGTAGAAAGTTTCGATTCAACTTTTGAAATCACTCTTCATTTTTCTTTTTCTCTTGCTGCACATAAGAAGATATTTCATCATTTGTTTTAAATATACAACCCCGTTATAAAAATAAATATAGGTATGTAAATATGGCATCCCCTTATAATAAAATAATAATAATAATAATAAATTTATATATAATAAAAAAAGAAGGAATCATCTTGCTAAAAGCCTAAAAATGAAAACAGTAGCCACAACCATTGCTTAAAAGCCTTAAAAATTAAAAGCAGGCAGGAGCCTAACACACCACTACGATTTTGTTTATTGTGTTAAGCACTGTAATTTTCTTTATGACACGTCTCCTGTTACTGATGTAATTCTATCTCATATAATTTTATAACCCTTCCTCTATCTTCCCTTTTTATTTTTTAAATTTAAATATTACTCAGAAAGAATTTTTTTTTTAGGGAAAGACAAACCCCCCTCTACCGCTATGGTCCGAACTCCCAGAGAACAACACTTATACATACAAGTTCCTATTACCCACCCAAACGCCCCTGAACTTAATTTATAAGTATTTTCTACCCCTTTTTAGGCCACGTGGCACTAGTTTGAAAAAAAATCCACCATCTTCGACCACAAGATAGTTGCCCGTAGCTAAAAGGGGGTAAAAAATTTTCACTAATAAAATAAGTTCAGTGGGGTAATGAGGACCTTAGTACTAGTATAAGTGTGTCGCTCTTGAGATTTCGAGGCATATGTTGAGGGTGTACTCGTGCATTAATCCCAAAAAATATTAAACACTTCTTGTACAAATACATCTCTCTGTCTTCATATTTATTTCTTTTATTAGAATATTATACTTATAAATTATTGATTCATCATTTTTTGTCGTTAGAGATTTGTTTAAGATTAGGCAAAATCATGAACATATCAAAAATTAAAATCCAGTTTAGATAGAAAATCTTAAGAATATATATAAAATAAACAAAGAAGGACGTCTTTTGCTAAACCTAAAAATGAAAACAGTAGCCTACAAAACCATTGCTAAGGAGCCTAAAAAGCATGGCACTACACCACTCCATATTGTTATTTGCAAAGCAATGTTTTTTCTTTAAGACACTTATCCCTTTTACTTGCTGTAGTCCCACTCAATAGAATTATTATAAAACCACTTTCCCCTATCTTTCCTTTTTTTATTTTTGCAATATAAATGTTATCTAGCAAAAAAAAAATTTTTTTTATACACATTTCTTGTACATATACATCTCTATTGTTTTCATATTGTATTTATTATTATAATTATAATTATAAATTATTATTCATAGTGTTTTTTGGTAGAAATTTTTGAGATTCATACAAAGGAATGAACATAAATCAAAAGTAAAAATTTCAGTCATAGAGAAGCAAGAAGTTTTTGGTTGATCTAAAAAATTTTAGAACATTTTTTCTCTTAAATGTGTTTCATATCTGGCAAGATCAATAACCCTTTAATTTTTATAAAAGAGAAAAGACATAAATTTACCACTGAAAATTGTTTCTCGAATTTTTTCAAAAAGACACCCTTACTTTTGTGAGTGTCGTATTGCCGCCCCTGAACAATTTAATAGTTTTAAAATACGTCATTTTTTTACCCAATCCCGTTTGCCCAGAAAGAGGTGCAATCTGCACCAAATGTTGTTTTGACACGTATTAAGTTCTTGTAATTTTAATTTTAGTTTTTTCATGTGTCATTTTATTATTTTTATTTTTTAATCAACTTATGTTCATTTTTTTCCCTCTTTCTTTTAAAATCTTTCATGACTCAAATCCTTGTTCTTGGTTGGAAATCCTCCAAAGTACTTGCCATATTAACCTCAGGTAGTCCTTCATGATCTTCCATGTTACACACTATTTTCGTCACTCGAAACATCGACTAAATAAAAATCAATTCAACTCTCAAGTTAGTACACAAGGTAATGAGGCAGAAATAAAGATGGAGGTTTCATCTGTATTCTCTAATCAATGGGACCTTTTTTTTTTAAAAAAAAGATAAAGTAGAAAAAGAAACAAAGAAAAACAAGGAGACAAGAAAAAAAAAGTGAAAAAATGATGAATTAATGGATCTTCTAAGTTGAAGAAGATGAAGAAGGTAAATTGGATTTTTTTGAATTTGGGTAAGAGATTGGGGAAGATGATTTACATTATTAAATAATTAAGTATTAAAGAAATATACTGACATATGGCCACTTTATAGCTGGTTATGGCATTTGTAAAAATATTGGGTCACGCGCCCCCATTTGTGTGATACAACCTCATACTGAGAAAATGGGTCAAAAATGACCCTTTACAAATATATTAAATATTTTTCACTGGTGTGATAGGACACTTTTTTAAAGTTAAGGTGTCCTTTATGGTGCACTACGGGACCACTTTGGGGTGATTTGTGTCTGTTCTCTTTATAAACTCATGAAGCCAAGATTTGTTGATATAAAAAATTTTATCATAATTTTTATCTTAAGATGGGTTTCATATCTGCGATCATAAACCAATTTAATTTTACAACACTCTCTTTAATAACATATATTATTCAATATAAGAATAATATAACTTATTTTAAAATTGCACTGAATTCAAAGAAGACCTAACGTGGTAGTCTCTTCTCCCACCCAGAAGATTTCATCCTTGAGAGCCAGTACTGAAGTAAAATTGCCATTTTTTTTTGGCCTGTCGTTCTCCCTCACAGAAAACCTATTAGAATCAAGAAACCCTTAAATTAAGAACATCATTCCACACCTCTTTTCTTTCGAAGGTACATATTATATTTGAAAGCTAATGAAACTAGAAAAATATAAAGTCATAAAATTCAAAAATCTAGAACTTTAACGATATTCTACTAAGCGAGCTACATTCTCCGAGTATTCTACCTCGTGACTTCATATCTGTCAGAAATCGAACTTAAAATCGCAGATTGTTTTGAGACCATTTTTTACCAAAGAAGAAAACATACCTGAAGTTTTGAATTGTGCAAATCTGATTAATGGTTGTTGAAAAAAGAGAGTTTCGAAGAAATTATGCTTTAGAATCATGTTTTGAGTAAGTCTTTGTGCTATGGATGAATTGTACTTTTTTGTTTGAATAACAGACCGATGGTTCTACAAAGATGGAAGCGAATGGATCTACCAAATTTTGGCTATTGAAATTGAATTTGTCTTTAATGTGATTACATATTTGCCTGCGTGCCTTTTGGAAAGTAAAGTTTGTCCATTTGTTTATTAATGTAAAATGACCAGTAATACCTTGGGTCGTCCGCAATCACCACTCTTGTATTAGTAAGATATATCTCTATATATATATATAGTATATATATATAGATAGATATAGAGTATTTATATATATATATATATCTATATATATATATAGATATATATATATATATTAAAATCCCTAGTGTAAGTCACAATTACATATTATGTTTGCCCTATGTATTTTAAATATATGTTAATTAGAATGCATCAAAATTGGGATAGAGATTCGTTATTAATGTCTATATTAGTTTGAGATTGTTCCATAAATTACCCATAAAAATTACCCATATTCACATAATTTAATCCAATCCCTATTCCATTTGTTTGTGATTATTGACTCACTCATTTATTACCTAGCTCACTGCGTCCTCTCGATTAATCATCTACAAGTTGGGATGATATATTATCCATGTAGATATAAATTTTGTTTTAATAATAGCCCGGTATAAATAAGAGATATAGCCCAAAGCCTTGGTTTCCCCCCCCCAGCTATAACTGAATTCTCACTAGAATATTAATTATTCTTTCACAGGGGGTCCTTTTACCGGCCCCTAAATCTTTTAAAATTGAAATATTACCCCCTACAAACTTCACGCCCAATTGTATGAGGCCTTATCAACACGCGCTGCCACGTCATATTATCTTTTTTTTTTTAGTATAAACATAATAATAATTCTTTTATATTTCACTTTTTTTCGTTTTATATTTTCATCTTCACCTTTTATCTTTCTTTTCTATTTCTCCATTTCTTTTTCCTTGAAGGCTTCTACAGATTTCATGACTATCATATCTTTGACCTTCATTGGAATTTTAAGCACCAGGAAATCTCATTCTTTAAAGCTAGACACAAATGAAAAACTTTATCACTGAAAGTTGTTTCTTTCTCCGCTTTATAACATTTCAATAAGTGGGTCTTCCTCATTAAAGGGTATGTTACCAAATGATTTCTTTAATGAATTCTTCTCAATTAACTGAATATAATACTTAGTGAACTACTCCATTAATGTTGGATGATTTAATTTTTCTTTGTATGAATTATTTTAACAATATCTTTTAATTGTTATTGAAAAGGAAAATGTGGTGAAGAGATGCCACCAATGGTTGGGCATGCACGTCTCATCAATAAATTTTCAGGTAGTCAACCAACTTAACTACTAAAATTCCCTTTAATACCCTATTTTTATTTTTTTCCCATTTTATATGTCTTTGTCTACTTATTTATTTTTAACAAGCTTTGTGTTTGATCTCAATTCCTAAAATTCTTATTTTAAACTTCAACTCTATACACAATCACAGATCACAAGTACACAAAGTTACTGACTTGGATATTTCATAGTGTCCACATTTACAATGAAAACACGAACAATTTTTTTCTATTTTCTATCTACCTTTTAATAAACCATTTCCTGCTTCTAATAATACGAAAAAGACTAAATTATAAAGTCATGTTTTTGTAAAATCAATCATCCTTAAAATTGAGTGCTTTAGTTGACTCAATTTCTTTCTCTTGAGCATCCCTCCATAATTGATACAAACTAAAATTGTCATCATTCTTCTCGAAATTTTTCGTCTAATTATCATATGGGTAGGAGAAGGGATATGTGTGTGTGTGTGTCACTACTTCCAGTCTAACCTACAACCAAAACATGTCCTACTTACAACAATGTGTACCTAATCAAGGGCTGTGATTGATCATTGCAATATGGAACAAGCCATGAAATTAAACCTTCTTCTGACAAAACTTGTATCAAGTGGCTCTTGTGAATATCTTGGTTATTAGAAAGAGCCAGACAAATTTTTTCAAGAGAGAGGTTCTAATCTATCCGTGAATGTGACGTAAAGAATATGGTTTCCAGTTCTTTTTTTTTGTAAAGGACTCATATAGAAGGTAATGACTAACTAGCACAAGAAGATGACGAAAACTGTCAATACTCAAGTTCTAATTTTTTTAATAGTTTGGGCTTCATACATCAAAAATTAAGCTGAAGTTAAATATAAATTCTTATCCAGTCAAGAAAGTACCATATAGTTAGAAATTCAAATTAATCTCAAAATGTAATTTAGAATACAAGACAAAAGAAAACATAATGAAGAAAATTTAGCAAGGAAAACTACAATCAATTTTTTTAGCCAAAATATATATTTTGGAAATTTTAATTAACCCCTCATCCAACTATAAAAGGTGAAAATAAAAGTCTAGACCAACACATGAAAAAAACACTTCACATTAGGAAGAAATCAAGGCCTTTTCTCCTTTTTTTTTCTCTTTTTGAAATTTTATGCACAAAATTTGCAGATTCCTCTCCGATTTGATCAACAATCTGAATGCTATAAAGCGAAGAGGTTTTCGAATTTCCCCACCCAAAAAATAACCTCTTTTCTTTTCTAGAAATTCCAGAGTGTTGATCAACCCGATAGGGATCTACAGTTTTTGTGCATAAAGTTTCAAAAAGGGAGAAAGATTTGATTTCTTCCTAAAGTGAAGTGTTTTCTCGATGTGTTGGCCTAACCCTTTCATTTCAACGTTTTTATAGTTGGAGGTTTTAGTAGAGATTAAACGCGTAGCATGGTTCAAACATTTAGTATACTTTAATAGAAAAAATTTTCCAAATATTATTTTGGCTAAACCATTGATTGTAATTTTTCCGTGATAAATTGTAATCAAAGACTAATTGATTCATTACGTCCATTTTAATCAGAACTAGCACAAGTTCCATAATCACAGGAAAGAAAGAAAAAAGAAATTCAGCTTAAGGTTGACCAAGTAAACGACACATTAGAAAATATTCACCAAACAGGAAAGAAACTAACATTTAATCTCCTAGAAGTCATATTAAACTACTTTTACAACGATACAACACAACCAATGATAAACTACTATAACAAAAACGGAGCTAAAAAAATTCTATAGAAAGAAGATTACCTGGTTCTGGGCAGCGAACCGGACCACAAGTTATGATTCCACCTCTTCAACTCGAACAAACTTAACTGCTAAGACGAGAATTCCAAAACCTTTTTAGGGGAACTCTCAAGTCTCCAAATCCGCCCTTGAACAGTGAGGAGAGGGGCTTTTTATAGCACCCAAAATATCCCAATTCTGAGAGTATTTTCGATGTGGGAGAAACCATTTTTTGAAAATTTCTTAATGGATAAGGCTCTAGTGAGCTGGAAACGTACGAACTAGTACAACTTTGAAAAGAAATTGGAAAATAATCGAAATCGGAAGAAAATAAGGAGAGTTGGGCGCGTGAGGAAAATAGGGAAATAACTAAAGGTGTAGGGTGGTTTATTGAGAAAGTAGGCCTAAATATTGGACCCAAATAAATGTATTTTCTCAAGAAATTGAATCTAAAGAAAACGATTCGATACAAATTAAAATTAACTAATCGAGTTTCTTAATTTATCAGAATAAAATGAGTACTTTTACTTGAATAAAAGATCGGCTATGCCAATTAATTTGATGAATTAGTCAACTTTCTTTTAGAGAAATAAATTATACTCAATTAAAACTATACTTCTAAGTCTTTTTTTTTTTGTAAATCATTGTTTCAAAATTCATTAAATGATAAATATACAAAAAGAAATACATACATTAATAAATATAAAATATATAATCTATATGAAAATGACAAAAATGCCTTGAAAATAAAATTTGAAAGTAATTTTTTATTTTCGAAAACAATTATTTCAAATCGTTTGAAATTGGAGAAGCTTGAGAATTAATTAAATTGTGGAGGGTCAAAATTGGATGTCAACACATACTTAAATTAAAATTTCCAAAATATTATTTTGGCTATACACATTAATTGTAATTTTCCTTACTAAATTTTCTTCATTATGTTTTCTTTGTCTTGTATTCTAAGTTGCATTTTGAGATTAGCCAAAATAATGGGAGTTTCCATGTGGTCCACACCTATGGGTTCACCCAGGCCACTGGACCAGCCCTGTTGTGTGAGTGGCAAGCCAAGTGGGACAAATTACCCTAGGAAGAACAAGCCACATTAAAGACAAGACAAGGGCTGGGCATACTGATATTTGTCTGCGGGAGGTTCAAGATGAAGTTCGTGTGAGTCTAAGTTTTTTTGGGGCTTTTTTTGGCATTATTTCAACAATGGTGTCAACTAAAAGTTCATTATAATTTTAAAGGATAAAATAATTATTAATCAAACTTTCTAATAGTTTTAAATAAACGCATGTCTTATAGGAAATAGGACCGTTTCTGGCAAGTTTGTTGCTTTTTTTGCAAGTCGATACTTAACTTTATCATCTGCAGTATATGAAATATTGCTTTACCAAACAGAAGTTTATCTATGTAGCAACATGAGCCATGAAATTGAGTTTTGATTAAAAACAAAAGATCGGTCTTTCGCTATCCTATGAGGAAGTTACTCTTTTAGTGAAAATTAGTTTGTTGTTTCCCGGCAGAATATGTTGTTCAGGTATTTAAAATTCATCTGTGGTTCATTGTCTATTTTTGATTATGTTGGGAATCTAGAGCTCAGAATGGAATTATTCTTCGAAATCTTTCTTGATATAATATTGTTTATAGGCATTCTCTCATTCATATGATTTTCTTTTCTTTATCCGTATACCCGTAGGGGGGAATTGAATGTTTTATCGATTTGGACTCAATCTTTTTTATGAAAATGTATCTTTAGAATCCTTAATGTTATGGGCAAAACTGGATTTTAGGGTAAACTTTGATTCATCATTATTTTTATATATAACAGGGAAAATAACCCAAGTCACCCGAAACCCCCCCCTCAACCTATGTCCTAAATCCCAGAGACACACTTATACTATCTAAGTCCTATTAAACCACCCTCCTGAACTTATTTTAATTGTAATTTTTCTCCCTTTTTTAAACCTAACGTGGCATGTTTGGAACAAAAAAGTCAATCAAAAATCAACCGTTGGGCCCACCCGATAGTGTCACGTAAGTAAAAAGGGGTAAAAAAATTATTATACCATAGTTCAGGGGGTAATAGGACCTTAGTATAGTATAAGGTGTCTCTGAGATTTCGTGTATAAGGTTTGGGAGGGGGTACTTGGGCATTATCCCTATATTAACTACATACTACTGTTGGATACGTGCTTCCACGCGACTTACTCTTTAAAACATTTTATACGTATTTTAAAATCACAACGCAATAAGTATCACACAATATTCAACTAAAAATATACAATTTTGGAATATTGAACAATCAATCTATTGTTCATACATAAGTAAACCTTAAAAATTAAAAATAACTTGTTTTCTCACATAAATGGTTGAATCATAGAAAGTTTGCATAAAACCTTTGCAGATTATATCAACTTATGAATTTTGCGAAATTCCGTGCGCCTAAAATAAATTACACTAATTACTCATAGCGTAAAATTAACCATTATCACACAATTAAGAAATTAGTATCAAAATATTTTTTCTAAAATGTGATTATGAAGCCAAGATCAATATAGTATATGAAAATTGTCTATACTCTATAAGAAATTAAGAATATATGCATAATAAAAAGCAAGAAAAGGCAATATGCACAACTTATAATCTTTTTTTCCGACAAATATCAACTACTATACCTCACTATCTAATTCAAAAACTTGCTTTACATATTTACATTTAAATAAGGATACATGAAAGAACACAATAAATTATCACAAATTTACACTTGAATTTTGGGTTGTAAATACAAAAGGAACGAAACTAATGGAGATAATTAAAAATATAGATTTTGGACTGAAGAGGTGCAAATTATTGAAATGGTTGATCTTTAATATAGGAACAATGATGGAAAAACTAACAAAAACTTCTATGTCATCTTATGCAAAGTTAATTAGAGCCTCATATCTAAATGACAATTAGAACACATATAAAATTATTTATAATAGCTAAGATTTCCATTATTTCAAGACAATGGACATATTTATAATACTTGTATCTCAAAAAGAAAAGAGTAAAAAGAGAAGTCAAGTGGTAAATGATCCATGTTATTTGGATAATGACTTATGATTTCATCAATGTATCATTCCAACCTTTTTGGAACATAATGCCAATGAGATAATGTGATAATATCAGATTAGTTAAAAATTATATGTACATAAATAATATAGTTTTACAAAATAATATGTATTACATGTGATCAATAACTCCAATTGACTTTTTTCTACCAATTATTTATCATCTCATTGTTTTTTTTTTGGCCGTATACTTTGTCTATACCTATAAAATTGATACTAAATCTAGAATTCAGCACCAAACCCATGTACATCATTAGTAATAACAATTACTAAAAGTTGAAACATAAATAATCAAAGAAAGAAACTTTTGAAAAGAACTTAACTGTAATGACAGGGACAGGTCTTGAATAAAAATGCAGCATTACTTTTACAAATCTACATATGGTGACCCTTCATCTTCTATAAAAACTCTTAATTTTTTTCCTTTATTAAAGCAATAAAGATTCAAACTTCATAAAAGTGAAAGAAAAACTCTTACCTTCTCCCTTTATTGAAGCTATAGAAGTTCAAAGGCATAATACATAAATGTGCCTTTAACTTGGCTTCGAATCACATTTATGCCCTTCAATTTGGGTGTGCCCAGTAGGCCACTTACACTTGTAAAAGTTGAAAATAGACAACACATGTCCTATCATGTCATCCACATGTATTTTTTGTCCTACGTGGTGTCCTACGTTTTTTTGTTCCATTTAGGACTCATTGTTTTATTTATTTAAAAGTTTGGATAGTTAAGTGTTGGGGGGGGGGGGGGGGGGGGGGGGTTTGTGCATTATGAAAGTATGAGGTCAAGTTAAATTTGAAGTCAATTAAGGTCTAATTATTGTATTATGCCGAATTCAAACTTCGTAAAAAGTTAAAGATGGGACTCTTCGTGTATATATATGTATTTTTATGAATTTAAATGGTTTTATAATTGTTTTTTCATAAATATAAAATAATAATGTTGAATATAATATTATAATTAATGATTATTTACATTTTTATCCACAAATATTATTACTTTCTAAGGACATTTTCATAATTCAATTTTTAACTTGAGTGATTCCCACATATAATAATATATGATATGATATATGATATAATATATGATGATATGATATGATATGCTTTAGAATTTGGGGGTTTTCCAGGTAAAGTTAAAGTTTGATAAAATTGAGGATTTAAGGTCCATTTCAACTCATTTTTTGATGAAAATTCAGATTTGAAACTTCCTAAGATTGTGTAAGATATTTTCAAGAAATAACTCAGATTAGAGCCGAGGTTTCGGACCCGAGTAATGAAGATTTTTCTCATGAACATGTGTTTTAAGTAAATTAGAATTTTGAGTATGATTTCCACTTAATTTTTTATGTGATATTTGTTATTGAGTTTCAAAACCTTTAATTGGTTAAATTTATTTTGTACAAATTTCTGAATTTAATCCTAGTTTTTAGGAATGGGTTTTAGGGCCAATTTGGCTTGGTTCCTAAAATCATCGATATGGATATTATTGGTTATATATTTTTATTGTGATACCATTATGTTTAGATTTTGGTGATTTGAAAACCAATCAAAAAGGGAAAACTCAAAGTGTCAGGTTGAATGATCATTTGTTTGATGCAAGTGGCTTCCTGACCCTTTGTTACGCATATAAAATCTAGTACTCTTTATTGTGTGTGTTGGGGAGTAGTGAGAATTGGTGACATTCTTGATATTCGTGGCCACTTGTTCATATTAGTTGATATTAATGATGAAAAAAGGGAAAAAAGCACTTTGGATAGCAATTTTAATATAAATGCAGCTGATCAAGACAATGAAGTTTGTCGTGGAAACCATCTTTATTGAATAGAGAAGGAAAAACCACCGCGCCAAACTTCACCAACTTCAATAAGCAATTTTAGATTACAACTCATTAATCAAAGGGACTAACTCTAGTAACTTAATTCTTCAACGATTAACTATAATTGAAAACTCTACTATCTAAGAAGTCGAACCCGCTTCTTGTTATAATTCTCTCTAACTCACTCTCTCGCTTTGAACAATAACTCCTAAACACTGATTCAAAGATGAAACAATGCAAACTAAACTTCAGAAAGAAATCCTAACTCTAGTTATTCTTTTTTTCCCCTTTTTGATCTCTGAAGTCGCTCCGCCTTTTTGTGGGAAAAAATCTCTTGATTTGTAATTACAAAAGCCATCTTCTTTTCTTAACTTTGTATTTTATAGAAATGGATTAAACCTTGGTAAAATCCTACACGGAAAACAATTATATATTTATTCTTAGAAATATAGTCCTTTTCCTCATAGAATTTGTTTGTCTCTTTCCTTTTCCGCATGGAAATCATTTTCCATTTTATTTTTCCTTGTTTTAAAAGGATTATTGTATAAAAGGGCATCGAAGTATCTTGAGTTGGGCTTGTTGTGGGATGTTGGGTTCTTGAAGGCTATCAGACAAAATTCCCCCCAAATGGTACTACGCCAGGTAAGTGTAACATCTGGTACTTGACTAACTAAGAATAAGCTCAGAAACCAAAATCATCCATTTTGGGATAATTAGTAAAATCCTGGAATTTTGTCAGCTTTAAAAAGTGAGTTTTGGTCATTTTCAAATGGCCATAACTTCCATCTTAAGAAGAGTTTTGATGAGTTATTTATATGGACGAAAAGCCCTTGGGAAGATCTTTCCAACTCCGCCGAGTTTTCAAAAATCCGATGTCGTATGAAGGTTATATGTCTTTCGTAAGTTGGACTGTTGGAATGAGGAAAATCCAATCCAGATTTTAGTTAGGGTAAAATTGTCTTTTCACCCTCGTATTTTCTAATTCGTTTTAAGGTCATATTAGGGGTAAAACCAAGCCCCAAATAAGTTTTACAAAAAAACTAGAATGCTTAGGGCTTGGGAGAAAAGAGAAAAGAAGAGGAAGATCAAGAATTGTCCAAGAAACACCAAGATCGTTGCATGAATTTCGTCGGGGGTGATCCATATCGAAGTATTGAGATCTTTCTGTGTGGGTTCTTCCACCCACACCTCAATTTGATTCAATTCATCAAGTTAGACTAGATTGGATGATGAACATTGATATTTTGATGAACAATTGTCGAATTCTTGATTGAATGGGTTGTAGTATGTTCTAGTTGAGTTGATTCGTATTTCCAGGCTGTTTTAGGAGTCTAAAATATTGGGTAATGAAGTATTTAGTGATGCCAAGTGTTTGGAGAAAGATCCATGGAGTTTAGAAGGTTTAGAGTTGAAAATCGAAGAAGAAAAGTCGAAAATCCCGTCAAACAGCCCCTGAGGGTCGCGCCTGCTAGAGCCCCTCAAGACAAGCTCTGTGTGACAGGCCTTGGCACGGAGCGCCAGCTAGAGAGCCTCATTACATCAGTCTCTGGCGTTCCGCGCCTCTCAGAGCGCCAAGGTCACCTGGAGACCCCATTCTTCCTCTATCTTTCTGTACTAGTTCCTAAGTAATGTACCTATCATTTCTAGTTGATTCCAACACTCCAAAGTACATCTAAACATCATGAAATCATCCATAAACATGATATATTCATCTTTGAATCCATAATCCAATTCAAGGAAAGCTAAAAAGAAGTTAAAAGTTAAGTCTATGAGTTAAGGAGAAAGTCAAGTGAGTTCTTAAAGTAACCAAGAGTCTTTAACAAACACTTTCAAACTTTTGTTTTAATCTCAGCTACATTTAAAAAGAGCATATTGATGCATTTTTGAAATTTACAGCGGTTACTTACGTATCCTATGATTTCTTCAATGTTTTCCACGTTTAAAACCAATATAAAAACCTTCGGGCTAGTTTTTAAGCCAGAGATAAGCTTTCTGAATGAAGCAGCAGTCTAAACCGATGAATTTCAAGAGAGGCTATACTCTAAGTTTTGAGAAGTACTCTCAAATCCACAGAATCATTATAATTTTAAAAAGATAAAACCAGTATATCTATTTTTGGGAGTAATAGGTGAGCACCGATTTAGGGATCGATTTTCATATTACCCTCAGTCTCCATTGAAAACCATGTAGCCCTTCATCGTAAAAAGGCTATACTGTGTAGATGATTCATTTTCACAGTTACTCAATGGATCCATTAGGCATTTAGATCCTATACCTAGCAAAGATTAGAGATGATTGGGTAGTGTGTAACGATAACGTTTATCATCACTATACAATCATAGTGATGTTGTCGTATAGAAAGCTCCTCAGTGAGTTGGTATTTTCATCTCCTCATTATTTTATTCCTATATCCTCTCAGGGCTATTTTGTAACTTCTATACTTCTAGTTTACAAATAAACAATGTTTCATTCAGTCACGCATTTCGTTACTATTATCCATTACTTGTTAAAACTGCGTAATGAATAAGAGTTGGTAAATCAGAGTTAAGGTAGATCTAACTTAAAGTGTTTTTCTTGTCTCCTTTCCTTTTCAAGCTTAAAGGTTGGTTAGAGCTTTCCTCCAACCTCTCAATACTCATACATACAGTTGGACGGATACCAATTGTCCTACATTCCGTTGCATGATGCAAACCCATGTAAAACCAGGATTCGCACGCAGCGCACTGTTGGACCCAGTTGTGCCCCTCCCCTTCACTGGTGAGCCTCCTTGCATTCCGAAGGACATCTCTTTCATCTGTTTTCCCTTCTTAGTTCATTGGATGTTGTGGGATTCGTTCCTCATCCATACAGTCAGTTTCAGACTGCCTTCTCACATTGTAAGTACTCACTTTTGAAGTCTCCTTTATCTATACCTCACATGTTACCAATTATTGAGGACCTAAGTTGCACGTTGGCCAATTAAAGTTATTTGGGCGAGATGCTTTTAATTCTCTTTATTTTGAGATGAGTATAGTCTACGCCCGAGTTTAAGTAATTCAGGCCAAGGGTTCTATCAGCAACATGGTCTTGGTTTGGCCACGTCAGATAGGAACTCACTACCCATGCACGGATCCTTTTGCAACTGTGATATATAACTGTGGTGGAAAGAAACCGCACTAGTTTTCACAATATGATCACAGGCAAGCAAATTTGGGGTGCTGAGCATAAACCTACCCTGTGTATGACTTTTAGCATAATATAAAAGCTTTGATTTATTTTGTACTTGTTATATTCTCTCATTCTGTAATGGTCTCTTAAGTGAGAAGGGGTAGATAGGTTTTTTGCATTAGATGATCATCTTAATGCATATGCTCTTGATCGTATTTGCTTACTATGGTGATTATAAAGTACCCGTTACATGGTTCACAAAAAATGAATTATTTGTTTAAAACCGAATGTTTCGCCTATTTTAGAGTGTGTTGTGATGATTTTAAGTGTGGAAGGAGGAGGGTTGTGAGATGGTCTAGACTATAACACAAGATCTACACGAGCATTTTTGTCTTGTTGTTTCTGCAAAAATTAGTTTTTCAGCCTACTCCCCCCTGCGACTCAACCGCGATAGTGCAAAAAGACTCAATTTCAGTTTAAAGGGCCTTCACTTCTGGTCCGCTGGCATGAAGATCACATTGAGAATATGGAAACTAGGCCAGTAGCATCAAGAGCAACAATAGGAACATGGTCGTTATTATCAAATTGTCTGCAATCACAAGAGGTCAGACCTCTATCATCATATCCTTTTTATCAAACTTCCCTCCCCTAGTGGTACCGTACACTTCAAAAGCTTTTAACATAGTGGTAATGAGGTTTCCAGAAGCCAGTGATATGGACTATGTTAGGATCAACTACTCATTCCATATGTTTAATCATTAGAGAGGTCCATTCAATAAGTTCTTTTTGTTCTCAATCGTGTCTAGCCCCATGGTCACCCGTCATGCCGTTCCCCCCCCCCCTATCCCACCCCCCCCTTTGATAGAACCCCCTTGTTCCCGGCATTTCATACCATAGTTTGTGAAAGGGTGTCATTTCCCCCTTAAGCACCTTAACTAGTTGTGTAGGTAACCCACCTTTGATAAATTAGATATGAGCATCACAATTTCTCATCCTTCGTTTCAGCACATAATTACCTAACCAACATTCAGTAGTGAACAATGAAAACGTTTTCCTGATTTGAACATTATCAGACCAGTTTTCACCCCATTTACCGAGGAATCAACAATGTTTTGTCCTCAAATACGTAGATTCCGTAGAATTTGCAAACAACCTCATTAATCTGAACCTCTACTATTGCCAAAATAGAATCAACCCCCCCTAAAAGTAGGGCCGACCCAGAAATTTTGGATAATGAAAAAGGGCCTAACACTCAAGTTTGGAATGTTCATCATCCGTCCCTCACCTTAAATTTATTTTTAGACACGAAACAACATTAAACCCCCTTTCGTTCTCCCATTTCCAAGAACCTTGGCCAAATTCTTCCGTATATTTTAATGGAATGAGAGGGGATCCAAATGGGCATAAACCTCAGGGGACTCATTGAGGTTCCGAATCAAGCAACATAAATCTAATACATGAACCATATATTACACCGAATGCCGTGACCTTTACAATGGCTTCGACAACCTCATTAAGATGGCCCATGCTGGTTGACGCTCGTGTGAAAGTAACTCTAATTGGTATGCTGTACACAACAACAACATGTTGGAATTTTTGGGAGTTTGAATGACGGGGAGTATCGGTCCATGTCTTGGTTTTAGAGGCTGTTGGTTGTGGGATAAGAGGGCGAGTAGTTTGATTGGGTAGTAGTGGAGTATGTGTTGTTGGGGAAGAGGGAATTCTGTTGGTGAATGTACGGACATTGCTTCATTACGGTGGGTTGAGAGTGGGCCAATGGAGACTAGGGTTCGGGTTTCATAAAGGGTTGGAGAAGGTGAGGGTTCACCCGATGCGTAGGTGTGTAGAAGGGAGAATATGGATGGTACCATATATGAATCGACAAGAAAGGGTTGGTTCATGGGTGAATGGGTGACTACTTTCCCCGAAGTGTGGCCCATAGTTGAACAAGGATGGATGTTTTTTTTTTTCAGTAGTAGAAATTTCCTTCACAAGTCACAAGGAGGAACTAGGGTTTGGTAATAACATTTGAGGGTGATGATTGATTTTGAATTTGAGGAGATTTTTGTTTGGTTTGAAAGATGGATGTAATGGATATTTCGGGAGTGGACGAGTAATGATGAAATCCTGACACTTTGATGAGACGTTTAAAAAACGCTTGAGTTTTCTAAGCAACTGATATGACTGGTAATGATTTCCACATAATGTCCGGGGTTGAAAGGTGCGTGTACATAGCTTGGACCCAGTCATAAGCTGCGCTTCATTTCATGCCAACAATCACCATAGAATCGAGTGTGATGCACTAATTGTAATAATGAGGAGGAAGTGAATCCCTATTGAAATGAACATGTGGTCGTTACAAATGAGTGCCCTTTGGTAGCATAGCTATAGTATACTACGGGTATCTCACTTAGACCTTGATCATCATGTCGCCGCGAACTGCAGTGTGTATCTACTATGGAATACCAAGATAAGTTAGTATGACTATATGGCCGAGATTATTCTCAAAGCTTTCGATCGTGGTATGTAGTTGGTAAGGAGAGTTATTCCTTGATACGCTATCCGTAGTACCAGTTCGATTTCTTCGAATTTTCTGCTTCCAGTGCTTTGGTAATATATCAACCAACCTGGCCTCCCTCAGTTTTGCAGCATTCATGATGATGAGACTTTATACCCGTTATCCCTTAGAGAGTGATGATAAATCTATCTGTTTTGTTTTCGCTTCTGTTGACTGGGTTCTTTGGCCATATTGACACACTTTGTAGGTGTCCGTCCTATATATGCTTGTGCATCCTACTTTGATTTCCAAATCTCAAGGCATGGTTTTTATCCATAGGTGATAGAAAGTTTGAGGCAACAACAGATAGACAGCAACCAACTATTCACTCCAAGCATAGACAGGGCAATCGAATTGTTTCCTTGTGCCCATGTCACTAGCATGGTGTTTTACATCCGTAAGAAGCTCAACATCGGTGTGATTACGCAAAATACATCAATTTTTAAAACTCTTTTTTTAAAGGAGTTGCCACCTAATTTTGGAAAAAAACTAGGAAATAATTAATCAAAAATGTCTATAAAACCAATAGATTCTAGGCAAGGATTCAAGTTATTCTGAAGGGAAGGTAATTAAAAGGGGGTGTTTTAAATCTTATCGTAACGCACTTTATTGTCATTTAAGGACGTAGAGTAAGCGATGAAAAATCTGTATCTTCTATAAAAATAAAGAAAAGGATATCACATTGTGAGATGCATGCAAGCTAAGAGAGCTCAAGGACTATGTCTTTTTCCTTGTGAGAAGAAGTAATTCTTATTGAAGGAAGACAAATATCTTTTTACTTTCAAACAAACTATTTGTCTTGGAATTTGGATGCTATCTAGAAAACTGTTGAGGTCTGAACGACAGTCCCATGATTTCCTTTTGGCTTCACTAGGTATATGTAAGCAACTAATCCATATACTTTTTAGATGGAGGATAGCTCACACGTCCCATTTATTTGAAGAGACAGGTTACACTAACTAATGTCTGATAGGTAGTAGTTTAGATATAACACCTTCTTGGCTAGTCAAGGACTTCTTTCCAATCTGGTTTTTTGGAAGGTAGCGCCACAACACCACGTTGTCTGACATATTTTTGAAAAGTCTGAGCATCAGGATTGTCTCGGGTTGATAAGTTTTCTCCTAATATATGTGTATGGTGTACCGTGTACATCGGTATTTGTGACATACATACTGCCTTTTAATGAACTACCAACCTTGACTACTGTATGTCTGCCTTTGAGCACATATACCATGTTCTTACTACCACAACTTTTTTTTTCAAAATAAAAAACCCAAAATCACCCAAGCATGGTTTGGAACAGTTCAGGAAGAAAACTTCCACTCTTACTTGTGGATTCAGAACACCCTAATTAACTTCACAGTGAATAGATCAATATCCCTTCACTAATTTGGCATAATATGAAGCACGCACGGTAGACATATCCCGATTACGGATTTTTAGACAAACTCCTCGGGGGGCTCTCGGCAAGAAGAAGGATGGAAAATTCATATCATGCACTTGCATTCGATTCTGTTATGATGTCACAAGACAACTTGGAGAAAATTCGAAATTTAATTCTTTCTTCAGGGTTACGAATGTAGAAAAATCAAAAGAATGGCAACCATTCATATGCTTTTAATCGTTAACTGAATCTATGAGTTTAAAAATAAGCTCCTTCTCTCAATTTAATATGACTGCCACATTAGCTTTCTCAACTAAGTCCTCTCTCACTCCATACAAAAAATCCATCTTCAAATGTGTTGTGTGCCTTATAAGACTATCAGCTTTGAATGGGAAATAAAACAGTAATAAGACACTACCAAAAAATACTTTTTCATTTCATCAATTCTGTAAGAACTGATTGCACAAATTATATATTTTTAAGAAGTGCAAAATTGTCTTTAGAGCCGCCAGATTCAATTCCTTAAGAATTCAACAGTCACCACAACGATACAAGATTGAGTTTTGGACAAAAGCAGCACTCAATCCTCAAGATTAATATGGAATTTTCTCATGGCTTCCGGCTAAGGCGTTAATGCGTTTTAAGTGTGGTGTTTTCACGGACTAAGTACTTCATTGTATCCGAGCAAAATTTGTTGATATCCATAGTTGTACTGTTCGCCTCAACTCTCCTGCCACCCAATGAGAAGAGAAAACAATGGTTCCAGAATTTTGTCCGATATGGAAGTTTTGATCATTGGTATTCAGTGAACTCTCTTACTGGTTCAAGTATGTTGTCGATCAACAGAAAGTTAGACAGATAGAAAAAAATGGAACCGCGTTCACAATCAAACACCAACACTCATTTTCATGTATGCAGCTTCTGTGACTCCATGATGAAAGGAGTGGTGTAGGGATTAAAGACGATGCAAACTACTTGAAACAATGTCCCCGCTCCCTCGTATGAGCACTTATTTCATTGGTTCCCGGTTACGAGGGAGCAATCAGAAAGCAACTTTTGCTTCTCTAGCTGCAAAGAAACAAGTTGGAGTGATTGTCTTGCTCCAATTGCTATTAGTGGGCGATTAACCACCACCTCCAAAATATATCTACAATATGAAAAATATGGACATAACAGATGCAACGTAATGTTCAGCCAAAAGACACAATTGAGTAATAGAACTTCCGACTGCTGGTTGCAATCGTAATGTACGTCACTCAATGATATGCATTCCACAATCAATAGTTTGTCAGATATTAATCAATCTGTTGTTTTAGTTTTGAATGATTGGTAAGTTATTGAGTTTGTGTCAGACTCCCAGATTTCATTTTTGTTACTTCCACTCTGTTCTTTGTATATCAATCCATCCCATTAGATGAGGAAAGTACTCACAACTTCATTGAGGTGGACCAATTTTCTTCGCCTACGTCAGTTAAGGTTCCTTATACAATTAGTTCACCCATTCCATATAATTTTAATGAATACACTTTTTAGTTAGGAATGGGTGACTCACTCGAATGATTACGAAGACAGGGAAACCTTAAAAAGCAATTAGCGTGTCCCCTCTGTATGGACTTGCAAACATCGAACCAATCGTGTGTATTGAATTGTTCTTTAGTGGTTAAAGTGAAAAACTGCAGTCCATATTACAACATCTGATTCTCTACCTTTAGAGATCTTCTATATTCAAAAAAAAAAAGATTTCAGTTTCCCATTCCACGTTAAATGCGAGCAAGCCATTTGAATCAAATTAGAAAATCCATAGGGAAATGAAAGTGTAGTTACGTTCATCAAAACTCTCAATGGAAGCAATGTTTTATAACAAATTAATGCTATTGTCCATGAAAGAAACAGAGCAAAACTGTGGACGCTTACTACGACCCACAATTTAGAAATATAAGCGCCAGTGATTCAACCCCTCAGACCTTCACTTTTTTGCCATGAGCACTTAAAAAACTTTTCCACATTACTACTACATGTGTAAATGTATGTGAACGCTTGACAGGTATTGGTACATTTCATTTCCCAAAATAGCATTGTTTTTTGTTTTAAAAAAAATTGTGTATGTTGTATAAAAAAGCTTGTCTCAACTATAAGAAGCCTTCCCAGGTAATAACGATTCTTATACATAAAACGAACAACATGCACGTCCAATATTGTCAAAATATCAAAGGGAACGGACTAATTCTTCACGTCAAAGACTTATCATATTTTAGAATGTATCTGTTATACAACCACCGACACTTTATCCTTGTCATATCAATATAGGCATTAACTAAAAGGATGACAATCTCTCGTAAATCAAATAAACAGTTCTTGAAAGATATTTGAATACAGCACGTACGAATAGGCCTTCCCGTTTTGAAACCAAATTACCCAAAGGACGCACTTTTTCACAACACAATCAACATACATATAAATGCCTTTGATATCGTTTTTTCTTAGGCCAAGACCCTTAATTTTTAATTTCGCCCTCCAACTCTTTCTTGTAAAACATAAGCACACACAACATAAATCACTAAGTCACACACATACAATCTCCTCTCCCCATCGAAGAATATGCAAATCTAAGGCCTCTAGATGTTTTCCATATCGAGGAACCCCAATAATATGTCTCTCCCCTTCCTCTTTTGGAGTCTTTCTTCTAAAAATCAATAGTCAAAGTATCTCTTACCATACCCGTTTTCTGTAATCTATTACCCCTAATTTACCCTTTCCACCTATTCAACTGGTAAATAGTTAACACCCACTCCATTGCATCCCAGAATGCAATTGTTTCCGATTTTTTTTCAATTTAACATCAAATGCCAATATACAATATATAATTGGCCATATCACTTGATAGATGACTCCACTAATTCGAAACACTGGGCATACAATAGGAATCAGGAAAAAATGTGTGAGTGTCTCTCCAATGATTGTCCATGGAGCCTAATGAAAACCACCCAGTAAGTTTAATGTGCCTTTCTGGGTATGCTATGTATCCGGAGAACGCTATGTTACTTGTTTTCATTCCGGCTTCAAAACCTAAGAAATTTTCCCAGCATTTACCGGTCATTTGGGTTGGGCAGAAATCTTCCATTAGGTTGTGTTGGAATTGCAAATTGTCAAGCAGGTGCTGTTGAATCCACCCTTTTTTAGTCACGTTCACTACTCAATTGGTACAAGCAAGTGTTTTAAAAAGACTAGTCATTGAGTTGTGAAAATAAAGCTTTGGTTAGTTTTTGCAATTGGTAAGTTTGCAACCATTTTTGACTTTGTATGTTTTACATATGTCGTAGTGACAGAGTTGGGTTTTATCCTTCTATAAATAGAGCCATTTCTTGCTCATTTGGGAGACACACCAAGTTAGAGAGAAAAACCATTTTTAGAGCTCAAAGTGAGGGTATTCCATAGAACACTATACAAGTAAATAGTCCCTGTGAACAAAATAGACGTATGAGCGATATTTTTTTAGTAAGACGGAAACCACAAAGAGTGGGTTGTTCCTTTGGAGTGTGTAATTAGTCACTTTTGTATTTATTCGTGACTACACAGTTCTAAAATTCCTTACTAATAGTAATTATCATTGCTCCTCTTAGTCCCGTGGTTTGATTTTCCCCTATTCAGAAGGGTTTTCCACTTAAAACTTGGTGCATTTTTTTCCCATTTATTTTCCATTATTTTACCATATATATTTATTGTGTTTGTCCGCTTTTTCCCCAACAAACTGTATCAAAGCCAAGGTTTTATCTGAGTATGCCTCTGTGGTTGCAGCACTCTGAACTTCCACTCAGAAAGATTTACTTGATTTGCGATAACTATATTTTTTGGTGAAAACATGGAAGCCAACACAAGTAGAATGGTTACGTGGAATGGTGTTAATTATGTCTATTTGGAAAGGGAAAAATGAAGATCTGCTTTATGTCAGATTTTTATCAACCAGTGATTAACAAACTGTAAAAAAGCCTGATAATCAGGACAATGAAGAGTGGAATCTTGTTTTGCTAGACGGTTTGTGGATCCATTAGGCAAGTGGGTAGACGATCATGGTTGAACCACATTTCGGGAGCAAACAAGCTCGAACCCTTTGGGAGCATCTGACATTTGTATGCTCGAAAGACTGGCAACAACCCAAATTTTCTTAATAAAGCGCATGTTGAGTTTTGAATATCTGATGGTTCTCACATGACACGCCATCGGAATAATTTTCAGGGTATATGCACAATTATCTGCTATGAGGCATCAAATTTGATGAAGAATTCAAGGCTTGCTTATCCTTGGTTCCCTACCAGATTCATGGGAAAACTTTAGAACGTCATTGTCAAAGTCTTGCTCCGGATGGTGTATCTCTATGGTTCCGCCTAAGAGTAGTGTCCTTGAAAAGAGATGGAAGAAAAACTCCGGTTCCCTCTTTCGTCGATGTTCCTATAACTGGCCCCCGGTTAGAAATAAAACCGTAGTTCTCAGCAAGAGAACAAATGGGAGGCAAACCAAAGGTCAGACTTAAAGGATATTGAGTGCTATCATTGTGGCATGGGAAGATGGCACACAACAAGTTCTGCAGGAAGTTGAAGACAGGAGAATCAAAAACAAAGAGGAACTAAAGAAATGGCCTGAAAATTGCCTCTCCCACCGTCACCCCCCGAAGTAATCTGTTTTACCTTTTCTGTATGCAAACTGATAATATGCTTGTGATTATCAAGCCTTGTTTGTGGACACTGGTGCCCGCAATCTAATGTTCGACATCAAGACGGATTTTTTCTCTTCCTACACTCCTGGTGATTTTGGAACCTTAGTATGGGTAATGAGACCTGTTTCTTAGGGTGGGGTGGTTTGGTAAATTTGTTTGGAACTAGTGAGTTGGGAACTAAACTAGTTTTGAACAATGTGAAACATGCTCTGATGTTCGTACCTGCAACCTAATTTCTGTTGGTGTGTTAGTGATGAGGATATGTTTACGTACCTACCCAACGGTGATTGGAAACAATGCCAGCTCTTCAGGGTTCCTTGGTTGTGGCTCGTGGTAAAACCCTTCGTGGTCTATACTGGACTACGCCTCTGCTTGTGGTTGATATGGTGAATTTGCGGTTTGCGGTGTTAGAGCGATAGCTCTTCAACCATTATGCACATATGCTAGCCACTTGCGAAAGGCTTACTTTCTAAGCCAAGAGAAATTATTGTCACAATTTCCAAAGTGCTAAATTAGAAAAATGTTGAGCACTGCTTGGCTGGTAAACACATAGAGTTCCCATTTAAGTCCTACCCTCCTTCCGAGAAAACAGAGTTGCTTGAGTTATTGCACTCGCTTTTAGTGTCCCATGAGACAAAAATACATTGGTGGTGCACTTCTACTATTTGTCACTTTCATTGATGATTGCTCTAGAAAAAAACCTTTGGGTCTAAATGTCTTGAAGACTAACGACCCAAGTGGTTAGGTGTCTTTAAGCAGTTTCATGCTTCATTGAAGAGAAACTGGAAAGACAATTGAAATGTATTCGTCCTGATAATGGTGTGTGAATCTTGTTGGACCATTTGACGAATCCTGCAAGAATCAAGGTATTAGACACCAGAATACCCTCCCATACTCCTCCGCTAAGTTTTGGCTAGAGGATGACAGGACCTTGATGGACAAAAGTTAATGTTTGCTTTCTGAAGCAAAGTTGCCAACTCTTTTGGGGTGAGGCTTTAATTGACCGCTGCACAGTTATTATCTATCCGGTCTCCTGCTGTGCTGTTGCAAAGTTATGTAGCCAATATGTTTGGTATGGAATAGGATGTTTCCTATGACCATTTGAAGTATTTGGTTGCACACGAGCGTTGTACATGTGCCGAAAGAGAGAGGTCAAAATTGATGCCAAGACAAGGCCTGCATCTCATTGGATCTTGCCTAGATGAATTTGGTTACAGCTATATCATTCCATTGAAAGAACTTGTGAGAAGCCTGATCTAATTTTTTCATGAGAAGCAACAATTGAAAGATATTCAAAGCCGGAGAAGGTAGAAATCTTCAAATTTGATGGTATAGTCCCCGCATATGAAGTTTCCTCACACCAGTGTGCATGATTATTGGGTTTTGATAATTCCTGGTGGACGCCCAGAATCATGTATCAATCACACATTTGATCCTGATAATCACACTGGATATTGTTATTGATGAATCCTGTTGCTCCATGACAGTTTTGTGGACGATCAAATATTCCCTCTTCGGAGGTCCACAAGACAGCTGTTTCCCTTCCTCCGTTATCCCCAATTTGAGTATGTTTTCCTCACTGTCGGGGGAGAACCTGAATGTTATAGGATGCCATGGGAAGATTAGCACAAGAAAGCAATGATTGAAGCCATGCAAGACGCATGAGTCTTTTGCCAGAGAACCACACGATGAGTGGTAACATTGCCCAAGGCATGAGAGCTTTTTGAATAACGTGGGTGTTTTCAAAGTTAAAGGTGACGAACACAACTTGAGCCCAGGTACAAAGCTAGCTTGGTTGTTAGGGATTCGGTCAAAGGAAAGTAATTGACTTTGACGAAATATTTTCTCCTGTTGTGAAAATGTCCTCGATTCGCACAGTTCTAGGTTGGCTGCTAGTCTTAATTTAGAGATTGAGCAATGGATGTGAAGACGTCTTTCCCTCTTCACGTTGACCTGGAAGAAGAGATTTTATATGGAACCCCGAGGGTTTTCAAATAGAATGGTAAAGAAATTTTGTATGCAAACTTAAAAAGAGTCTCTATGGCCTAAACAAGCTCCCAGACAGTGGTACAAAAAGTTGAATCTGTAATGGAGGGAGCAGGGCTATAAGAAAACTTCTTCAATCATTGCGTATTTTGTACAAAAATTTTCTGACATTATTTTATCATCCTTTTGTTGTTATGTGGCATGATATGTGATTGTGGGCAAAATACTTTTCCAATATCTGACGAGCTAAGAAAGAGTTGTGTAGGCTTTTTCTATGAAAGACTTGGGTCATGCCAAGTCAAATTTTTGGGCCCATGATAATTACTGCGTCCTTAGAGATAAAAGGAAAGATTTATTTGTCCAGAGAAGTTCACATTGAAGCGCGTACTGGAGCGCTTCATTGTAATAATTCCTAATCCTGTTAGATTCCCTCTTGCTGGTCATCAATGAAGTTTGACAAGAAGATGTGTCCTACAGCTAGAGGAAAAAGAAACATGGCCCCAAGTGCCATATTCCTCCGTTGTCGGAAGTCTATGTATGCAATGTTTGTGCACTAGACCTATATTGCTCACGCACTTGGTGTTGTCATTAGATTTCTCGAAAATCCGGGAAAAGAGCATTGGGAAGCTGTGGAAATGGGATACATCAGTATCTTAGAGGAAGCTCCAGATGATGCATTTTGTTTTGGAGCATCAAATCCAATCTTGAGAACGCCTATACAGATTCTGATATGGCAGGTGACCTTGATAACAGAAAATCCACTACTGGATATTGTTTACTTTTTTCAGGGGAGCTATATCATGGCAAGTCACAGTTGCAGAAATTTGGTTTGCACTATCTACAACTGAAGCTGATATATTGCGGCTCTGAGCCGGCAAGGGATGTAGGGCTACAGCCGATTTTCTCAAGAGCTTGGGTTTGAATCAGATGGGGTAATATGTCATTGTGACAGTCAGAGTGCAATAGACTTAGCAGAAACTCCATGTACCATCAAAAACAAAAACACATTGACGTCAGATATCATTGGATTCGTGAGAAGTGGGATAATGAATCATTTCCACTCAAAAAGTGGATTCACACAAGTGAAAATCCTGGCAATCATGCGACCAAATGATACCAAAAGACAAGTTTCGATTATGGCAAAGACTGTGGGTATGAGCTCTCTCTAACGAAGTTGAAGATCCTTCTTCCAGTCATAGGGAGCTACGGGGGAGATTTGTTGAATCCATCTCATTTTTCATTTTTTTTTGTTTTTTTTTTTTTTTATCCCTTTTTTATTTTTCTTTTCTCTTTCGGTTTTCGGTTTTTGTTTCTTCTTCATTCTTTTGTTTTTTATTCTTGTTTCTATCTTCTATCTTTATGAGTGATCCTATTTGTTCGTTTTTTCCGGCTTTTTTTGCTTTTTTTTTCTTTCTTTTTTTCGGATCATTTACCGTATTTTATTTCTTCCCTTCTCGTTTTTTTCTCTCTTTTTTTTTTCTTTTTCGGGCGGCGTTTTTTTCTTCTTTTTTTTCCTTTTGTTTTTTCTTCGTTTTTCTTTTTTTTTTTTTTTTTTTTTTATTTTTTTTGTCTTTTTTTATTTGGCACTTTTTTTTGTTGTTATAGTCTATTTCTTTTTTTTTTATTATTTTTGTTTCTTCTCTTTTTTTTTTTTTTTTCGAATTGATTTCTTCTTTCTTTTCTTTTTTCTTCTTTTTTTTTTTTTATTTTTTTTATTCCTTTGTTTTTTTTTCTCTTTTCTTATTTTGTTTTTGATTTCATTTTCCTTTGTATTTTTGCTTTTTCTTTTGCATATTACCGTTCATCGACTAACGGTTTGATTTTTCGATTTGTTTGTAGATTCCTGTAACTCATCTGCTCTATCTTTATAAACATTGTTTTTTTTTTTTCTTTTGTAGCCGTTTTTTTTTGACATATTATTTGTGTGCTTTCTTTATTTTTCATGTTTTTATCTGATTTTCCGTTCGGTTTTATAGTTTTTTGTTTTCATTCAATTTGCTTTTTTTTTGATTTATCATGTTGCTTTTTGCGTTTGTTGACGTGGTTTACCATTTCTCATTTTTTTTTCAATTCTTTGTTTTTGTTCGTCGGCCATCTGTTATCTTTCCCTTTTTTTTTTTGCTAATCTTATCTTTTTTTTTTTTTTCTTTTTTCCCGGTTTTTTTTATTTTTGTTCTTTTTCTTTTTTTTTTTCCTTCCTTTTTACCTTTTTCCCGCATTTTAATGTATTTCCTTCTTTTGTATTTCGCGGTTTGTTGGATTTTTTTGATTTTTAAGTCTTCTATTTTTTAGTTTATAATTTTATTTTGGCTTTTTCTTTGTTTTTTGTTTTTTGTAGTTCTTGTCTGTAGACTATGTAATTTTTTTCTTTTTTTTTTTTATTTTATTTTCTTTGTGTCTTTTTTGTTAGGATGGATTTTATATGTTTTTATTTGTTTTTAATTACTCTTTTGTTTGTTTGTTGTGGTATTTTCTCATCTTTGTTTTCGGTCTCGCTTTACGATTTTTCGTCGCTTTTTCTCTTTTTTTCTTTTATTTCTCTTCCTTGTCTTGTTCTATCTCCCTCCTTTTTTTTTTTTTCTTTTTTGTTCTTCACTTTTTTTAGTGTCTTTTTCCCGTTTGGTATCTTATATCGCTTTATTATTTTTTATATAGTTTTTTTTTTTTTCTTATTGTTCTTTAGGTTGTTCGCTGATATTCTTTGTATGTTTGGGTTTTCATTTAGAATCTGTATTTTTTTGCTTTTTTTTTACTATATTGATTTTTCCATTTATCTGAGTTTTCTGTTGCCTTTTTTATGCGTTTTTTTTGTTCGTTGTGTTTAGGTTTTGTTTATTTCTTGGTTGGTGTTATTTGTTTTTCTTCATATTATTTGTTGTTTCGTTGTGCGGTTGTCTTTGTTGTTGGGGGGGTAAGTTCTTGAGTGCGGCTTTATGTTTATCTTGTTATTTATGTGTGGTGGATTATTTTGGTTATTTTTGGTTGTTATTTATTGGGGTTTGTGTGTGTGGTTTTTGGTGACATGTGGGGTTTAGTTTTCTTTTGGGGGTTGAGTGTGTGGTTGTTTTGTTATTTATTGTTGTGTTTTGTTTGTTTGGGTATGTCGGTTGTAGTGTGGGGTTTTTCTTGTTGCGTAGGAGGTTACGATGTGGTTTTTTATTTTTGTTTTTTCTGTTTTTTTGTTTATTTGAGGGTTTGTTTTTATGCCGGCCGTCCTCCGTTCGTTTGTGGGATTGTCTTTATCTACTTTTTCAGCAAAATCCAGCCTTGCGGCCGCCGCACCTCGTCAACACGCATAATGGGAAACTCGAAATAAAACAACCAGTCTAGCGATCCGGGCCGGCGGGTAGTAATACCGGGATGGGCTGGGACCGAGACGGTGGCGCCAGGATAAAGGACAGGTCGACAGAATAGTGGAAGGTAATAGCAGGGAGCGAGTTGGGGACACAGGTGGTTATGGGGAATGCAAGGTGAACCGATGGAGGAGACTGGGTTGGAGAGGACATTGTTCCGTATCCCCCTACTTCGCGCCACCTCCCGCCTTCTCTTCTATTTACCACCCCATCCACTTTCGCATTGTTGTGCCAGTTTCTACACTACTACTCATCCCCTTATTCACCATACTATACACTCCTGTCTCGCGGCGGGTCTCCTGGCCGCGCCGAGATTAAGAGCGCGGGACCACGGGATGTCATCTGCACTAATGTGTTATAGGGGATGTGGTAAATAATAGCGTATCTGACCTGTGGCTCAGATAAAGCTTCGCCAGTTTGCCAAAATTAGTAGAGGGAGTAGAAAGTCGTCGAAGAAAGGAGGATGAGACCACAAACGACTGCGGCAGGTGGGTGACGTAGCTCCAGGGGAAGACGCCTAATGTGGTTGTAAGACTTTAAGAGGGTGGGTAGTACTTGTGGGAGAGTCACGTAACGTGTAATTGAGGTGGGTTGTGCTGAACATTACCACCCCCCCCTCTCCCCTAAGCTATCATCGTCACTCCCTCCTCCTTACCCCCCCCACCCTCACCACTCCCACCGCCCTCTTCTTACAGCCAAGCTTCCTGCTATGTACCCATTCAACTGCTCAGACGAGTTGGTTCTGATATGTTATATTCGGGATTCAAACCCGCATGTCGGTTGTCGGGATTGGTCCCGGAGGGGCAGCGAACTTAATACGTTGCCGCTAGGGTCAAGAGGTGACTGAGCGTGCGGAGTGAGAAGTGCTTGGGGGGCCATTCCGGTTACTCGAATGCGTTAACTATAGGGCACACAAAGCATACCCCTTCTCATCTCCACCCATCACCCGGTCTTTAATGCGCTCCCGCCTGTTTTTACTTTTAATCATTTGAGTTGCCTATTCTTGTTATGTGCCCTCTCATGCTTTTACCCTAACTTATTCTTCACACTTTGCTACCTCAATTGGTACAAGCAATTGTTACAAACGTGAATAGTACTTGAGTTAAAAAAGATTTGGTAGTTGGCAATTGGTAAGATTTGCAACCATTTTGACTTTGCTATTTTTACATATGGTCATTAGTGACCTAGGGTTTATGGTTTTATCCTTTCTATAAATTAGAGCAATTCTTGCTCTTTGTGAACACAATATACAAAACGACCCGTTATAGAGAAAACCATTTTGAGAGCACAGTGATGTTCCGATAGACTATACAAGAAAATAGTCTGTGAGAAAAATATAGTAGTGAGCGACTATTTTAGTACGACGGAACCAAAGAGTGTTGTTCCTTTTGAGTGTGTAGTAGTCACTTCGAGGTATTGTTTCGTGATACACAGTGTAAATTCCTTACTATAGAATATCATTGCTCCTCTAGTTCCGTGGTTTTTTCCCCTTTTCAGAAGGGTTTCCCGTAAAACTCTTTGGATGTCATTATTTCCCATTTAGTGTCCATTACTTTTACCCATATATACTTTTTGTGTTTTCCGCGTTTTCCCACCAAGTTGCATACATGATGATTCCCAAGCACAAAATAAACCATTAACACAATTCAAACGAGAATATGCAGGGTTACAGTTGTAAAAATTGTCAAGTTGAAGAACGGAGGCAGAGGCTTTTCCATCTTTCTTTTCCTCGGCAGTGTAATAAACTCCTTCTCCGTGCAAAAGGAATTTTGTCCTGACAGAATGACATTTATGGATATCCAAAAAAGCTGATTCGAATACCATGGAATTACATAATTTGGAAACGCATTTGAAACGCATTAACAAATTAGAAGGAAAATATTTCAAACATTATTTCTTGAGGAATTGACAAAATTTTGCTGGCAGAATTCATAATGTTTATTTTTTTTCTTTTATAGTCTTATTCATGACCTGTTTGGCTTTGCTGTTTCTTAGTAAGACTCTTTTGTTTTCTTTATAGTACATTACAGTTAGGACTCCCAAAAATTGAACTTTTTTTTGGTTTTAAAATCCTAAAAACAATATTATTACAAGAAAATTGAAATTGTTTTTTTATAAACTAAAACACAATATTGAGCAGGGCACAATTTCATCAGAAATATTTTGGTCCCAATTATCAAAATGAATCGAAAATAGTTGATTTATTTTATACTCCCTTTGTTTTAATATGACCCCCCATTTTTTTCACTAAACATTCTAGTTTTACCAGTTCATCTTCAACTGATAAATACAAAGAATTTCATCGATCCTTTTTGGTTCAAATTGACAGATGAGAGCCATATTTGAATCATTTTTTCTTGATGTTGTGTCCTCATTCCTTCATTTGGATCACCGATGATGATTTTATTTGGGTAGCTTGCTTCGTTTTTCGATTCATTTGGAATATAACTTCAGTAATAAATATGTTGAGGATTTATGCAATCAATCGCTTGTGGTATTATGCCAGCGCATCATTGCACAATTATCTGTATTTGAATCAGGTGGATCTCTCATCCAACAAAATCAAAGCAGAGAAATTTTCACAACAAACTACATCTCTCTCACAATAATCTCGTTGGATGTCTCCCCAAAAGAAACAATTTGATACGTTAAGAAACAGTTCATACCAAAGGAAGGATGGGACTACGGGGATTTGCATCTCAAAAAGATGGGGCGGCCTTGAGAGGTACCAACAAGCAACAATAGATCACAGAACGAAGGAGATTCACATATAAATTATTACTTTCAACTCGATACCAGCATGGTTTCTCCTTTAGGATGGATGTAGAATTGGAACAGTTAATGCAATCCAAACCCAAATAAGAATATGCATCATAGAGTTCGTTAAATATCTTAATTTGAAGATAGGAGGCAGAGTCTTTTCCTTCTTCGTTTTGCTCAACATTGTAGAAAATGGATGTTTGTGTTAAAATTGAAGTCTGATGTAGATAATGAGTGATAATGGAACTGGATTGTCACTGTGAATGATCCTGCTAATAAATGTGTTTTGGTGAAACTAGTTTTGAGGAACGTAGGTGGGACGTTACTCTCATTATTATAAAAAATTTCTGCAAAAATACAAAAATTACTCCACTATCCAACAATATTTCTCCACTATTCCTTGATTTATTACCCTTCTTAAGAAATTATATATAGACGATTAACTTAATTAGATCACTATTTGGATATATAAATACAATGTCTTGAAAAAATATAATAAGAAAGAAAATAATATAATTGATGATAAAGGTAAATTGGGAACTAAGTGTAAAAAAATTTATTACATTGATTTCATTAAAGTAGAAAAATTGGTGACATCCCATAAAGTACTATCATATGGGGACGCAAGGAGAAAAATCAAAAATGTTACATTCTTTCTCTAAATGTAATAAAGCATGTAAAAATATGTAACAAATTTACAAAAAAATATTGGAACAGACGTAATCTATTACAAAACCCAAATAGAGCCAAATTATAGGATTTGTTTTAGATTTAGAAATTAGATTAAATGAAATTAAAAATGAACTGGCACTATCAGAAAAAATGTTCATCTTTCTTAGTAACCATTGCATTTTACGTCACACCCGATGACACCCACTTCAACTATTTTCTATCCCTCGGGTCTCGAAAATTCAAAGAGAATAATAAGTATGAAATAAATACAAAAATTGTTAGAATAGAATGAGCGTGAAAGTGTACAACATTAAAGTGGGGCAAAAGAAAAAGTAACATCTTCATGTCACCAAAAATTAAACATAACTCTAAATTTATAATCCAAATGAATTAAAAATAAATGGTTAATTATGATGAAGAAAGAGTATTATGCAACAAAAAATACATAAATAATTTTATAATCAATAAATTCTCCTTATCATTTTTAGTGCCCCAACTACCAAAAATCATACACTTGAAAAAGATTCATCTGACAATAAATTTAAAACTTCTATCTTATCAGTTTTTTTATTAACACATTTAACGTACTTTCAATGATCATATGATGATTTAATTTAATTCCTTGTTCATTCATCGGGTGCAATAAAAAGTCAAGATTACATACATACCACTGTCGCAGCAGTACCATGTCAAATAGATTGTTATTACCTTGTTTGTTGGAATCAAAGTGCAATTTAACCAATCAATGGCAGAGAAGCTGGTTGAAACCACTAAACTCTGCAATTGTTTAGCCAATTCATCAAATCATGAAAAATTTAAATTGTACAGATCTCACTCTAAAAAGCAATAGCAATATTATGGCAAAACAAATCCACACAAAAAAATAATAAGAGCCTACTTTGAAGAGACAAAAAGCAAAAGTTGAAGAGTTTAATTGAACTGCTCTCGTTTTAACATTATTTGAGATTTTGGTAAGAGACTTTTCATTTCTCCAAAACATGAGATGATCTGAACTAGACTCGGTCAATAAATATCCGAATAGGCGTATTTTGTAATATTTTATTAATATTTATACTTTATAATATTTTGTTTTTAATCAAGAAAATAATTAATTGAATTATAAGAAGCTTATGGACTTAATTTTACTGTCATGTAATTTTAAAATATTTGTATTAATTAAAATAAATCATCAAATGTTAATTAATAAAAAAAGACAAAAATGGAATTCAACTTTTCATTTTGAAGCTTCCCACTCATAATAATGCTAGATAGATTTTGTTCATATTGACTATAAGGAATTAAAAAGAATATAAATTGGAAAGAAATGGTAAATCTATTTACTTACTAAATCTAGTTAAAATAGAAAAAAGTTTTGGAGTAACGATAAAAATTGTCATCCTGTGACCTATGGTTCACTCGTTAAAGTGTTTCATACATTTCATTTTAAGCTCAATTACTAATGCTTGCGTCATATAAACGAATATCTATAGAAATATTTTTATTACGTTCCAATCCTGCGTAAACGCCGTAATGATTTTTATTTTATTTTTCATTTTGAAAGAGTACAAAAGGCTTAAAAATACAAAAAGAATGGAAAGTTGTGGAGTCTTACTAAAATACACTGAAGTTCTAAACATTTCAATAAAAAAATGTATTATAGTATATATGATCATGGAATTACGAGTTAGATGTGGCCATATATACCATGCCTTATCAAGTAAACTTCCTATTATACACCTTCGACTCCGCCACTAATGCTTGCATCATATAAACAACTATCGACTTAAACTACTTATATTACGTCTCGTATCATTACGTGAACACGTAAAAAATTATATTTTTTTTAAATATTTGTTGTTACAGCCTTTCACTAAAAAGTCCATCCACGTTTCAACCCCACCCCTCCCAAACCCCCAACCCCAACCCGACCCTCACCACCCCGCCAACAACCCCACACTTTCCTATGTCTTCTCTTTTCCTCCTATATATATACATAATAGTTATGAACACGTACGTTTGCAGTGTTCCCATGTTAGTTAATACCAAAACATTTCAAATGATATAATTATCGAATAATTGTGAATATACAATATTTAACGGGTATATTTATTATAAATGAGGGTCTGGTAAAAAAACATTTCAAATACGGTCCGCGACTTGCAAAGATTCAATATAATCTGAAGAATTTCAATTGTTTAATAACAAACTGTTTCTTTTAATCATATGGGATACACTAATTATATTTATTTGTAAAAAAAGATTAACTACTTCAATTTATGATTGGTCAATTATTGTCAAATATTTAACACTATATTCCATACCAAAATGACAGAAGTTAATTAAACAAAAGATATATCAATTAAAAAAAAAAAAAAAACAAAAAAGACCAATTAATAAAAAATATTAAATAAAAACTTAAGATGTGAAAATATAAAGTATAATGGACTAATATTTCTATTCAATTATAAAGAGAGAAATTGTGTAATGAAAAGGTTGTTGTGAATAAATTATTTATTGTAGAGCTAAAAAAAGTATAGCAATTAAAAGTCATAAGAAGTGGAAAAAAAATATAAAATTGT
This sequence comes from Solanum habrochaites, assembly GCA_027704765.1. Taxonomy (NCBI): domain Eukaryota; kingdom Viridiplantae; phylum Streptophyta; class Magnoliopsida; order Solanales; family Solanaceae; genus Solanum; species Solanum habrochaites. The sequence continues at coordinate 56,070 of JAKWJA010000875.1, forward strand.
GACATCTAACCATGTATTCTCTTCAATTAAAATTGATATTGTATGAATCTCTCCATATGATCTTCCTCTTCTCATATGCTCTAATGTTTAAGTTTTTTAAATCTAAAATGGTAATTGTTGTAAGTGCTCAAAATTCAACAATTAAGAGGAAAAAATTGTTAATGCAACCAATTGATACTGGCGAGACGAAAAAACTCATAAAAAAAAAACAAAACTTGAACTTCAATCTATATACGGAGAACATTTTAGTGTAAGCAAAAAGTTTTCTGTTATGAATTAAATTACTATTAATAATAATAATTATAATAATAATATATTGTAATAACTCAACTATATACAGTTCTTTTGCATTTCAATCAAACTTTTTTGTTCCACTTATAATAATATATGATTATTCATGTAAGCAAAATGTACAGAATTAGAGTAAGGATTAAAAGTTTTGGGATTCTAAATATTAGGACACAAAGAGAAACATGTATTTCTTGAGTTAAAGTTAGCATCTTGTGCATGTTTAATGTGTTTGTGTGTGCTATATATCATTCATCTAAACGGTATGTACAGAGGCAGAGCTACTATTATAAGTTTTAGGGTTATAAATTTTAAAATAAAATAAAGATATGTATGTCTTGAGTTAAATTTTAGCATATTGTGCATGTTTAACGTGTTCGTGTTTGCTATATATCATTCATGTAAGCAGTATGTTCAGAGGTGGAACCAATATACTTATTTTAAAAAGGAATAGAGAATTTTTTGTTGATAGTGGAGTTCAAACCCACAAGCTAGTGTGGAAAAACAATTTCACCATCCTTCTTACCATTTAGTTATTAAATCAATTTTATTAGGAAAGTTACAAGGGATATAGAGATATATATATATATATAGAGACACATTTCTAAGGGGAATAAGAACAAGTACTTGCCTAGATTACGATGAAAATCTCAAAGCCACACCTTAAATTAAGAAGGAAGTACGTACCCCCTAAAACTTTTTTGTTGTTGTAATTGGGTACCACCGTTTGGCCTACAGACCCACAACCATGAATCCATGCATATGAGGTGTGTGTATTCGGAAGCCATGTAAGTAAAAAAGGTGTATAAAATTATCAATAAAATGAGTTCAGTGGTAATATGACATTAGTTTAATTAAAGTATATCTCTGAGATTTCGGTCATAGTCTAGAGTGGTACTTGAACCTTATCTCAATTTTCTAACACAAATACAGGATTTACAAAAAGCTAGCGAATTCATCTGAAATCATGAACTCCCACCTATTTCCGCCTTTGAATATGTATTGTGAACTGCTCCCATATATCATTTTTCAATATTTATGTGAAATTATTTGACTTGCATAAAAATTGAGACAAAAAAAAAAACTTTTGAAAGTTGTGATTTAAAACAAACTTTAAATATTTGTGTGACCAAATATTATTTAATTAATGTAAAAGTGTAATTTTAAAGTTAGCCGTTTCTAATTATAAAATTATGATTATATTTTTTTTTGACGAGATAAAAGAAAGTGTTATTGTGAGATTGACTCTAGACTTAAAACTTGTTCTGGACTAGTTTTGGCTGATCAATCAGGATAAAAATTCGGTCAAGTATAATTAGGTCTAATAATGTTTAATGTTTTTATAGATTCATGTCATGTGTAGTAATAATAATTTATGATTGAGAATCCATTTAAATTGATTATCCATCTAATAAATAATAACAAAAATCGTCAATTGTTATATTTTTAAACTATCAAATAAAACAGTTAAGTGTAAATCTAGGCTAATATTTCAAGAAAGAAAAAGATTGGCGAAAATATGCAAGACCTTTTGGCTTTGTGTTTCACCCTCCCGCGTCATGCCTCGTGTTTGTATTGGATTTTAAACATTACTAATTTTAAAGAATTCGGCACTTTTGAAGAATCTAAATAAATATATTTTTTTATAATTATTTGAAAACCTCCAAACAAGTTTTTTATTAAAAATATATTGTCATGTTCTTTAGTTGAATTATTATCGATAACTCAATGATACTTTTCAGTTTGATCTATTTTTGGAGATCACTTCAAAATTTGGAGAAAGCATGAGTGAGATTACTCCCGAAGAAGTTTGTTGGGTAAAAATTGAAGAATCTCGCATATTCCTGTCAATCTTAATTTTTTTAAGGAAAAAGACCCAAGTACCCCCTCAATCTATGCCCGAAATTCAGAGACACTACTTATACTTACTGAGGTCTTATTACCCCCTGAACTTATTTTATATGTTAATTTTTACCGCTTTTTAGCCTACGTGGCACTAGTTCGAAAAAAAAAAAAAAAAAGTCAACCATCATGGGGCCCACAAGATAGTTGCACGTAAGCTAAAAAGGGGTAAAAAAATTATTCGTAAAATAAGTTCAGGGGGGGGGGGGGTAGTGGGGTAAGGGGTAGGGGGGGTGGTTAGGTGGGAGGGGTAATGGGGTTGGTATAGGACCTTAGTATACGTATAAGTGGTATCTGAGATTTCAGGCATATGGTGCAGGGAGGGTGGGGGTACTGGGGCATATCCCTTTTTAAAAAGAAATATAGTTTTCGACAATACTTGCTTTATTTGATAGTTTTCAAAAATAAAAAAGTTGGAACTTTGTTAGTTTTATGTATTAATGAGTATATAATTTAAATGGATCTCACCCCATACAAATGATTAAAAGTAGGACATACATGAATCATTAAGACAATTAAACCGTATTTGACATAATTATACTTGACGAATCTGGATCCGATCAATTATGCATGCAAAAGATATTTTTTAGCACCATTAGATTTGTTCTTATTTTAAAAAATGACATATAAATTTTGATAAAATCTTAGAAAAAAAGTATGATAGATCCCTCAACTTTGAAATTTAAAGCTGATATACTCTCGTTATACAAGTAGCTCATATATATCTCTATTGTTATACAAATGACTCATATATATACTTTTCCTCTAACGAAAGTGAAAATAATTAATTTTGATATGACTTTTAATAAAAAAAATATATATATATATAATTCCATAGGGGTACATTTAGTCCCACTCACACATAATTCTTTTTCTTGGACTAATTTAATATTTTCATGATCAAATAAATTAACTTTCACTAAGTTTTGTTTTTGAAAAATCAATGCATAGAATCCAAATTTGTTTTCTTGAATAAAAAACTCAAATAATAGGAAATGATGTTAAATATTAATATAACCACAAAACAATTAGTGTTGTTTTTGTGTTACATTAAGAAAATGAAAATAAAACGAAACAACTCAAAATAATAAGTTAAGACTGTCAAAATAAAACTCTGTCTTGTGAGTATAAACTTGACGGCCTTAGCAATTAACCATATTAGTAACTCTGGACCTCCAATTTACTTTTTATAATATTAATAATGCTATGTAAAATTAGGAGCGGATTGACCGTTCCCTACGTTGAATTTTTTTTGCAAGAAACATATGAGTATATATATATTTTACGAACTCTATAACTAAGATCCTTCTATTGTATTGTATATATGTTTGTATCTGAACACATACTATGCAATAAGTATGATTGTATTTAATAATTACGTGATTTTTTTTGTATAGGCTATTGAAAAAAGTCGAGATCCAACACCAAGTGAGTTACGTTTGCACTTTCATACACATGATCATGATGAAAAATCATTTGTTGATGAACATTCTCGAATTATCCATGCAAGTCTAAAACTTTTAAACCTACCAAAAATTGTATATGTAATATCTCAAAGTCCGTTTAGAGTACAATTTTTGGAAGCAGCTTAACAACATAGTTGCTTTCAAAAATTGTACTCTAAGCAAACTATAATTTCACCAATCAAGACTTTGAACCTATGAGACATTACATATACATTTTTAGACAGGTTTTAAAGTTTAACTTAAGTGGTCAATTCCAGAACAATCATCAACAAATGATTTTTCATCATGACCATGTATATTAACGTGCAAATGTAACTCGGTGTTGGATCTCAACTTTTTTTAATAACTTATACAAAAAAAATCACGTAATTATTATACACAATCATATTGTTGCATAGTATAGTTCAGATACAAGCATACATACCATACAATAGAAGATAATAGAAGATGTTAGTCAAGAGTTCGTAAATATATATACTCACAAGTTTCTTGCGGTATTCTCCAATTGAAATAGAGCTGCCCGTGTGAGTTTCAATAGCAATTTCATGACCGCCACGACGATTCTTCACATTAATTTCCAACTTCTTAATACACTTGTCACTTTTCCAAAATTGCATCCATCTTTTCCACACATTTTCTAGTAGAAAACTCGGCCTAACACCTTCCCTTTTTATTTTAGAAATGAAATTCTTATTTTACCGCTGCCTTAATCCAATGTCTTTTCACTTCATTTTCACTAATGGAAGCATCTCAATTGAATTTTTTCTGAAATAAATTTTGAAAGTAATACATTAATGTCCTATTTATAAATGTGAATACACTTGCTAAACTCACTTACGATTAAAAGTTATACCTTGAATTCTCCAAAATAACCATTTCTTATATAATTTGAGACACCTTTTCAATTGATTCCATCGGGATCAACATCACTTTTGAAAGACTTGAATATGGAATTATAGCATGTTTTTGAAGGTTCCAACCTGTATAAATTTAAAGAGGTTATTAGGAGGGCTTATCACAAATCAAAAGTAATATAAGTATTTGACATTATATTTATAACTATTAATTTCCAGAAGGTACTCTCATCCATATTCATGAAATTTGGACAAAATGTGCATATTGACAAAACAAGAACAATTTATAAAGTTGTTCACTAGGCAGACGTAAATCAAAACTTACAAACTACTAAAGCAATTGATTATAATCAACTTACAAAACAATTACTGAAATATTGTAACTTTAGTCAACTTATAGAATAATTAAAACATTCTCATTCAAATTAACTTATTGAAGCATTCTAGTTACAGTGAACTTATTGATACTATCTAATTACTATATTAATCTCACAAAATTGAAGACAAACAAAAAGGATTGATGCATTATAGTTAACTTATAGTACAGACAACACTACCCCACGTGTGAAAAACTAGAGGAAGAAAAGGATTTGGAGCCAAATCCTACACTTCATCAGCAACAAATAGAAGCACATTACATGAAAAACTTACTAATGAAGAAGTAGTTGGCTAATCAATTTAATTTTAGAGGTTATTGATGACAGTGAAGTTGCTTTGATTCGAGTAAAGGTAGAAAATGATATGTAACTAATGGTTTCGAGATTAAAATGAAATAATTGAAAAGGGATTCACTATTCAGATCTTCTCAACAGTGAAATAGAATAGAAAAGAGAAGAACTAATTCTCCTTCACAAGCATATCTTTCTCTTGTTTGGTGGCAACTACTTTATTATCTATACAAACTACGAAGGTGTGTATAAAAACCTATAGCAGCCACTATGCCAAAACAAATTAGCAAAAGCAAGAATTTTTTTGATAGAATGTGTTTGGCAAGCGGATTAACTAATGTGGAATACAAAGTCATTCATGAGAAAGAGAACAAAGGAGAAAATTAGGAATTCATGTACACGTAGGAGTTGAGAATTTATCTCAATAGTAATCATAAATTTTCACAATATTTAATTACATTAGATGTTTGTATGACAATTATAGGACTCTTCTTACTTGGTATAGTTATTCGTAAATTAAATGATCAATCATTTTCTCTATTGCCACCATAAAAATATGCTAAATTAGTTCAGAAAACATAATTATGCAAGTTTTTATAGAGATGACATGAGTAAGTATCATTGTTTAGATAACTACATTATAGTACAATCATCAATTTTTAAAGAACAAAAATTGTGCTCTTTTGAATATATTGTCTCAAAGTCTATATCAAATATGCATAATAATGTCAATAGGGTCGCATTCCTGCTTCAACCAAGAGATTGAGAGACAACATTGTAGAATGAAATGAGCCAATGCCAAGTGTTCTCTATATGTACCTTAGTTAAAAAATATGTTGTGTGTCTGTGTTTTTTATAATTTTAATTTTATAAGGTTTTATTTCATTTTCTTTTATTTGAAATGCAAATTTACTTATTTTTAAATATAATTCATCTAACACCAATAAAAATATTATTTTGCATTTTAATCAATATAACAAAATTAAAATTTATTTTCACTATATGAAGTTATTATAATATTATTTTCAATTTATTAATTTATTTATAAACCGCGCGAAGCGCTGTCAAATTCACCAGCTATCATATATGTTATATTTTAGTCAACCACTTAGATATCGTGCTATCCTCATATTCATTATATAGATTGATTTCTAATTTTAATCCGTCAAAATTCAATTCAAATTACATTATTTGATACCTTCAAACTATATAGATTGAGCCTATTCTAATCTATCAAAATTTAATTCAAGTCTTGCTAATAACATCCGCAAATTTAGTTCACAAAAGATTATTATTATTGTTATTACTATATTTTTAATATAGTAATAACAATATATTACTATATTAAAAATATAGTGTTTTTCATATCCTATTATATATAGAAAATAGATTATTATTATTGTTATTACTATATTTTTAATTTTAACAAAATTACATACGTATTTGTCATTATCTAGTTAACTAATTATTATATTTATTTTTGTAAAAATTTACATGATTTCATCAGTATCATCTTATATATATATTTTTTTTGATAAGAAGGAAAATCCGCAGTCGCTACTTTTGGGGTGAGCATAGATAAAAACCTCGCTCCAATGCAATAGCTCGCAAACCACATAGGAGGGTAACCCGATATGACAAGTATGGTGTGACGACGCTGACAGAAGACAACCCTTAAGCTTTCGCTGGAGAAGGTGGTTTCGAACATGCATGAGGACCTCCAATATGGAAGTCTCAAGCTTCAACCACTGGGGCCACCCGAGGGTGGTCAGATCCTCTTCTAGTGTTGTACTCTTTAATCCCTGTCACACTGCCTCTCCATCCTGGACGAGATCGACACTGAGCTCATTGTGGTCCTCCCCGTAATCCTCATTCTCGTTAACTACAAATGGAGCCTACCCTTAAGCATACCCGCTCGTAAGCTAATAGGAACTCCTTGACCTCAAGTACAACAGTCGGTAACATGGAAATGGAGTGATTAACTGCCAGAAAATAGGCAATGGCAAGCCGCAAAAACAGGGACAAAACGGAGTGCAACGAAAGTCACCACGTTACGAAACCCAGAGGCAGGGGGAACGGAGGGGCAACAACGGTCACTGCCAACGAGGGTGGACGGAAGGCTACAACTGTGTAAATATACTACTAAACCACATGAGTGAGGTGGAAGGGAGTGATTAAAAACGCTAACGTGACTTGGGACGGGAGGCCAAACAAACGAAAGACACCTAAGAACCACATGAGGTATTGAACTGCTTAAAACAACTAAACAACTTTAAATCTAATAGGTTGACTTAATTCCATCAACTAAATCCACCACTAAACCACAGTATTTATTTGTACGTGTATGTAAAAAAACTAAACAACTCCTGTTGAACTCGAACTAATTTGACTTGAGGCCAACAGTAAATCCATCAAATAAACGACATATTTAAATATAAGTCAAACTAACTAGTGGTTAATTAAACTTTATTTTGAACTTATTTAACAATAGATAATTCTAAATTTTTTAAAGTTAAGTGTCATCCTAGATCGGACACAACTGATTTGTTAAGACAAATCAAGTTTGGCTAATAGATCAAATAGTGTGATACTTATGCTTAACAAAACACCTTGTCCTAAAATAAAGTTAGTATCAACACTAGATGAACACAAATTGATCTTTCAAGAAAATCAATTTTCATCAATAGGATCAACTACTGTTGGTACTTGTGATTAACAAACACATTATTTCTAAATTAAAGCCAAATATCAACACTAGATAAACACAAAATGATTCTGAGAAAACCATTTTGCATCATTTAGAATTAACTTATGTTGATTCTTGTGCTTAATAAACACATTATTCCTAATTTAAAGCTTAGTATCAACACTGGATGGACACAGTTCGATCTTGCAAGAAACTCAATTTTGTCATCAATAGGATAACTAAGTTGTATTGTACTTAAGAAACACCTATTATAAATTAAAGCTTAGTATTAAAACTAGCTGGACACAAATTGGAACTTGCAACGAAAATCAATTTGTCTTCAACAGGATCAACTAGTGTTGCGTATTATTGTTAAACAAAACACTAATTATACTAAAGTAAACTAAGTATCAAACACTGATGGGCACAAATCGATTTGCCAAGAAATTAATTTTGTCATTCAATAAGATCAAATAGGGTGGTCCTACAATTATACAAACACATTATTCCTAATTAAAACTAAGTATCACAATAGATGGCACAAAATCGATCTTGTCAAGAAATCAATTTGTCATCAATAGATCAATAGTGTTGTTACCTTATAATAACAAAACACATATTCCTAAAGTAAAAGTTTGATCAACACGAAATGAATACAATCTTGTTAAATTTATTAATAAATGGAATCGATATTTCATGATTCTCCTACTAGAATAAACTTTTACAAAACATACCCATTTTTATTTAATTTTTAAAAAAGAGTTTACAAAAAGATGCCATAGAAACATGTTCCAAAATTTCCATGTTTATTTATATTCCATTGAAATGTTCAGTAACACTTCTAGGAGAAAAAAGTTGCGAATGCAATTTTTTGAACTGGTGAAATAAATTAAATGCAGTTTCAAGACCATACTTGGATTGCATTGAATAAAAGCAATTTTACGGGGACTCCCCCTAAAAAAAGTGATCAGACAGGTTTTAACTAAATAGACGGTGTTCATAAGTCTTTTAAGTATTAGATGTAGGTTGACAATTATTAAGTGAGTAATGATAGGGATTGTGGAGTTGCCCTCAAGTTTATAAGTTGATAGTTTGGTTCATTAATAAATGAAGGATAAAGAGTACATTGGATTAAAATCTAATTGAACTAATTTTGGTGGGAATTAAAATTGGGGAAAGCCACCAACAGGCTGTACCAAATGGGGAAATAAATATTTTCCTCAACCCTCATCATTTTTTTCTTCCTTCTTCTTCTTCGTCTTCTTGATTGCGTGCTTGTTTTTTTCCAGTTCTATTTATCCTTTTCTTCTTCTTTTTCGTTCATTAGTGGTCTTGATGCTAGTTCTTGAACTTTCTTCTTTTCTTCATTTGAATCAGATTTAAACTAATTTATCAGGGATTAGATTTTGTTGCTCTCCTCAATTGAAAGAATTATCAATGATTAAGGTAATCACCACCATTGTTTTTTTTCTTGGAATTTATATAAAAATGTTATAGTTCTTGAAGTTGTCATCATCATTTGGGCAACCTAATTTTTTCAATAAATTTGCATTCACGTTCCAACAGATTGCTATAGGTTGGCAACAATTGAATATTGAGCAAATTATTAGCCATTGTAGAAACAGAACTGTTTATTTCAATAGAACAGAATTGACAGACGTGTGGCAAACATATAACTTACACAAGCTGCAACATAAAGCTAGACATGTAGCAACATATGACTTACATGTCGCCAATCGACATGATAATAGTTATATAATACCGTTGTAATCCTTGTTTCAAGTGTTATATCATCTTTTTATGGCTTAATTTGGTTTTAAGATTTAAAGTACTGAAAATTTTGTCCAATTGACATTTTTTCATCCTACCACGCTCAATTTATCGATTTTTTAAGTCATCTTGAAGTGACATATGTGGCAACATATGCATGTTCTATGGGAAAATTGCAAATAGAAATGTCATATGTGGCAGAGCAATGTATGTCGTTAAAATGGATCTTTTGGGGGTTAATTCCAATTAAATTTGTCCTCCTAATTCTAACATGTACACTAATATATAGTCCTACAACATGTCTAAGTACAAATATGATTTAATACGACAACTTCATCAATTATACAATTATTTTACCAAAGACTATTCAGGTACCCTAGTTCATCATACAATGACCAAGACTTACATATGATGTTAATATAACACCCTTATAAATCGTTGTTTCAAGTGTTATAACAGATTTTTATGGCATAATTCTGTTCAAATTACTAAAATTTTGTCTAATTTGACATTTTGTCATTCTAAATTGCTCCATTTATTGATTAAGTCATATTGAAATGAACAATGTAACAAACAAATGCCCGTTCTGTTGTGTGAAAAACTTGCAACATAATGTCATATGTGGAAAGATATGTATATCATAAACATGGTTGTTGTTGTAAAGGATACAGATGGAGGGGAGTGCAATGTAGGAAGAAGAGTTTGGTGGTGGGGGGGAGTGTTTTAGAGGAATTTTGGGGAAAGAAGGTAGTGAGGGGAAGGAGAGGGCGAGCGCTCTTCCCAATTCTCTCCGGCTGCTGCTTGCTGATGTTTCTCGCCGGAGAAGAGGAGAGGAGCAGGCGAAGGGAGAGAAAGAGGAAAAACTAGCCGCACCGAGTTTATTGATCGGAGAAGGGAGCAACAAAAGGGGAGAGGCAGCTGCTGCTGCTGCTGCTCAGAGACGAGAGAGGGCTTGCCGGAGCTGCCGTGTGAGAAGAAACAGATGCGTCTGCTCTTCTATGAGAGGAGGAAAAGAATTGGAAAAATTTAAGGGTTTGAGTCTATTAGATCGAAATAGGAAAGTGGGAGAAGATTCAATCTGATCGTTGATTAAAAAAAGATGGACAACTACGATTTGATCTCAAATTTTGATGGATGGTTGAGATTAAGGATGTGTTTTATACGAAGAAAATTGTTTGAGAAAATAAAAATTTTAAGTTGAAAATATATTTTAAAATCAAACTGAAAATTTATTTTGGGAGGTGGGATAGGGTGACGATGGTTTGGGTGGGGAGGTCGAGGGTAGGGGTGAAAAATTCGGAGGGGATGGTAGGGGGATCGAGGGTAAGAGTGAAAAAAATAAAATTTGAAATTTATAATACTTTTTAAATTTTCTTTTAGGGGTGGAGGTGATGATGAGGTAGAGAGGAGGAGGAGTGGAAAGTGAAAACACAAAATTTTGATTATGAAAATATTAGAAATTAATGTTTTAAAAAACAAATGTAATTGAAGTTTCGAATTTGGAGTTTTGGAAGAATGTTTCCTAACTTTTGGAAGGAAGTTAAGAGGAAGTTATTTTCCTTATTTGAGGAAAATGAGGTGATTTAAAAATTTCCAAAAACTTTTGTGGTCCCAACCCAAACATATAAAAAATTAGAAAATATTTCACAGAAAATGTTTTGCTTCATACCAACAACATCCAAATGAAAATTGTAGTCTTTGGAAAAAAAAAGGGAGAAAGAATAGGCTAAATTTGAAATTAACGTGTGACTATAATCGAAATAAGAATTTGAATTGAAGTGGCTAGAATTAAAACGGATTGAATAAGAAATGACAAGAATTGAAATACAATTAGAGAGATTAGGCTTGATTTAAATGATTTAAGAGAATATTAAGGAGATTCTATTCAATTAATAAAATATTACACATATTAAAAAAATCATATAATTAAACACAGCGAAATTTAAAAATATTAAATATAAGAAGTTAAAGTAATATTTCAAGGTGAACTATCAAAAAATTAAAATAATTTATAATTAATAATTTTGTGCGATCCAAGTAATTAATAAATTTAAATTAGAGACCTCTAGGATAGAGCTTTAATTGTATCTATCAACAAAAGTTTGTTAATATCAAATATAAAATCTTCTAGATCGTCATGGTATTCGTAATTGATAATGTATTTCATATCTAACACTAATATATAAGACTGATTTGTTAAATATTAGGCTATATATCAACGTTATTTCAGATTTTGATTGTATAATTCATTACGTGCCCTTGGCCTACGTATGATCATTACATTGACATCTATTTCAAGATCAAACATAATAATCCGATAGAACGTACTTGGTACATTTAATTTCATGATTGTTTTATTGTCTAGTCATAAAACGAGACAAGAATTAAGCGTTGAAACGTATAAATAATATAAAAAAAATTTAATTACTCCTCCATTTAAAAAAGATGATTTCTATTCCTCTGTAGTCTGTTTGTGTTTCAAAAGATGACTATTTTCTTTTCGCAACACTTTAAACTGTAACTTTCTACATGACAGTTAAGACCACAAGAGTTTTTTTAAAGGACCAATTTTGTTACCTTTACATAACTTTAATTTAAACCAACAAGATTAAAAAGTCCTTCTTTCTTTTCTTAAACTCGTTCAAAGTCAAAAGACTACCTTTTGAAATGGAGGGAAGGTAATTATATCATGACATTTTCTACGACAAAGATGGAAGTTCGATAAGGGGGGACCTACAACATCTTGATTAAAACTGAAAAGTAAATAGAATCCTCCAATCAAAGCAAAAGACTCACCCTAGTTAAATCCAACTTCCTGCGTGATAGTCAACGCCCCAGTCCGGTGATGCTTTTAAGGATATGGAATTGCACATGAAACGATTGCAAGTCATGCATCCGTACAGTGCCTGTCCGCGCCCTGTACGGGTAACACCGCCCATAACCTCCCGCTTCCCTGCTTCCCACAGGCCCAGTACTCCCCTCGGTTCGCCTCCACTCCTGTACTCGACTCAATGCACACAGTACGCACCTCTCCCGCTGCAACTTCTCTCCCCTTTGGACAACAGGTAGATACACCTCAATGTATTGCCCAATATAATCAATCTCAGTTGGATATAAAACTGTAGGGGAGAGGGGCGATACCCACCAAACAATGCCCGATGGAGAGGCAATAACAACACAAACATCACTATGAGAGAGTGATGATACAACCATGTAAGGATCCAGCACAGGGAAGCCAACCACATAGACAGCAAAAGACACCAACCCCAAAAAAAGGGGGCAGGGGCCCAGAGCGAAGGAGGGAGATACAGGGCACCCAGGAAGCACAGATTCGGATACCCAGCCCAGGAGGGCAGCCAAGCTAGCAACCACCCACCACAACACACTACCAACCCTATGCTAAAACCAAACACAGAGCGAACAACACATTTTATGCATCATTTTCACAACAATATTCGCGCTCACAATGCTAGGAGTTGTCCTATACCTTGCCGAGGTACAAAATTCCTCAACTAAGTGGAGCCACTAGCTAGTCTATGCTTAAAACAAATAAAAAAATCATCTAAAAAGTATGACCCTTTCTATTCATGTTGGCTACTTGGTTTATGGGGACTGTGAGTTGTCTAAACTCTCCCATGTGGGTGCCAATACTACCTCCAAAATATAAATAGTTCATATGTTTAAATATATATATAAACTCTTTCTGTGGTTTGTAAAATAATACTAAAAAATCTTTCTCTAAAAAGAGATCCTACTCAACTGCTCAAAACTCTTTTGGAAATCTCAATTTCCTTCTTATTTAAATGTGAAAACATTTACTCTTGGAAACACCTAGTTACCATATCTTTTTAAAGAAAAAGAACTCAACTCTACTCTTCCTCAAACTCAACTGCTTAAGTCTTAAAACAAGTTTAGAAAAATTTGTAAAAGACTTCTCAAAATAGGGTTCATGTCGAATTATGAATGTGAACTACTCAATTCATGATTTTTCTACAACCATACATAAAACTCAATACTCGAAACTCAACAACTCAAGAACTTCAATGATGCTACTAATTTCAAGAATGCATGGGCATGAACAATTCAACTTAGGGAATTGATGATACTACTCATCTCAAGAATGTTCAACTTTTAGGATTCATGCGAAATTATGTGCATGAACAACTCAACTCAAGTACTTCATGAATAACATATAATAGTCTCATGATTAGGAATATAATCTCAGAAAAATTAGGAACTCAATACTCAAGAATTTGATGGGTAACATGTAATAATTCAAAATCGAGCATAACAGTTACAAATAATTTATGTATCCAAATTCCAAATAGATATCCAAGGGTTTTACCAAAGAAAAAAGTTTAAAATGGAATAAAGAGGCACTGCAAAGCTGAAGGAGCTAGGTGGGTCATAATTTGTATCACTTGTTTGGTATTAAAAAGCTATTACGACTCTTGTTCCTAATTCAAAATCCAGCTACTTTGTTTTTCTCTAGTTTTAGGTGTGAATTCTCATGTACTACTCATGCATTTTGGTAATCCGTTCAAATACTGATCATAGAGGGTACAATCATTTTTTCCCTGTTTATTTCTCTATTATAATTTATGTTTTGAAAAGAATTTGTTGGTTATATATCTTTGATCTTAGTTAAAGTAGTTCAATACTCCAATTTCTACTGAAGGATTATGACTTTGTCGAAATGCTATGACCTTTATGAAAAGTTGTGTCTTTTTTAAAAGATTGTGACCATTTGAAAGGTTGTGTCTTTTCCAAAGGGGTGTGACCTTTATGAAAGGTTGTCTTATTTTCAAAGAGTTGTGACTTTTACCTTTTGTTGAATATAAATAGAGAGGTTTTCTCTCGCATTGAATTCTTCCATTCTCTTCATACATTACTTACAATACAAAATCGATCAATCGTATCTGTGTGTATAATTTGTTGCTGTCATTTTAAGTTTGTTGAAATAATCGAAGTTTTGAGGTACCGCTACTTCTTTAATGGTTAATATGTGTTATCTTGGGATGAATTAAACTGCAACCTCAGGTACTTGAGGGGATTAAATTTCTTAAGGACACAAAGTAGGTTCTATGGACTCGGATAGTTCTTTCTGTTTTTCTTTTCATCTTTTATTTTTCTGATTTTCTAATCTGAATACATGAGATAACAAACTTAAAAAATTTAATATTGATGGTATTTTCTGTGGTAAGGAAATTGCTTCTATTTTCTGTATTTTTTTGTTAGAAAGTAAAAGAAAAAGAAAATTATTTACATATGATACAGAGATTTGAGATGAACTACTAGTACTACTTAATCTGTTCGAGTTATATTTTCTGTTGTGTAAGTTTTTATTGGGGAAGATCTATTCTTTTCAAGTGCATTCAAGCATTGCACCCCTTCAGTTTTCTTTTCAATGAGAATGTTATTTTGTGTATAAAGACTAAGATGAACACTTTAATGAATATATATTGTCTCCTAACAATATTTGAACATGAGTTTAGTTTCTTGTTGGAATCCAATGTCTTATAGGGAAAATTGGAATATGATGAAAACTAGAAAAGAAAGATATAATTTGCAAGAAAAGTGACTTGCATGGATCCATTGCCGACAGATAGAATATGACTCAATGAGAGGAAAAATCAGGTTCTATTTTTATTTCCCTTGATTATTATTTTTTCTATCCGTTATAATTTATGAGATTTATTTCATAAATGTTAGGATAGATTGTCATTATGTGATGATCTCAGAATATATATTTATTATTATTAGTATGTATTCTGTTTAGATGAGAGAAAAAAAAATTTTTTGTAGGTTTTCTTCCTACTCCATCTGAAATTTGATTGTGTCTTAATTATTGGAGGACTAAAAATCTTTCTTCTTTTTCTCCTTGGTACGAAAGAATATAAGAACCTTCATGAAACAAAGCAAAATTGTGCATTGTTTCAATGAAATAGGGAAACTTCACCCAATTTGTAACTACATGTTTGAATGGATATTCTTAACTTGAAGAGTACAAAAATCTTTGTCATGAATAATAAGAGGCTAAAGGATTTGGAGAAGATAAAATCTTCTTCGTTA
The DNA here is from genome assembly GCA_027704765.1 of Solanum habrochaites. NCBI lineage: Eukaryota > Viridiplantae > Streptophyta > Magnoliopsida > Solanales > Solanaceae > Solanum > Solanum habrochaites. The sequence continues at coordinate 71,776 of JAKWJA010000875.1, forward strand.
GGTAGAAACAATTGTGTCGTTGAGGTTTCTGGAGATTAAAACATTTTTTATTCATACTCTCTGGAATGGTAATTCGATTAGAAGAATAGAAAAACTTCATCAGAGTTCGAGGCTTATTCGGTTAACGATTAGAAGAATATACAAACTTCATCATTTAACCAAAAATAAGTTGTATAAAGATGAATCTTATTGTTAGTATTACTAAAACTAGAGTGCTCTGTCTAATTGTGATTAGAAGCGGAAAAAAATACTAGTGACATAAAATAGTGACTTTTAGGATGTATGGATGTTGTTGAATGCCTTGAACGGACCCGTTACAACAGAAAAGGACGGGGGGTCTCGCTGTAACCTGTTGGCCCAAGCATTGTTTAGGGCGTAGCTTAGCACTATATTAGACGCTTGGCAAACACTATTTTGTTAATGTTTTTGCCTCTCTATATAAATGTCCCTCTCTTACCCTGGACCGTAGCCAATTTATGGTGAAACCACGTAAATCGGTGTCTTGTTTTTCGCGTTTATATTTGCTGTATTATCTCAAATTCCGCCACAGCTGTTTTATGGATTAAATCTCCAAAAGAAGGTTTTGTGTTGCCAATGTGTATTTGATGGTATACAATTTAAAAGCATGAGAAAAAAAATGTTGAAATAATTTCAAATAGTTGGAAAATATTTAAAATGTGGGGGGTTCTTTACTTGTGATAAACACAAAATTAGACTTACTATCTAATTAAAATTTAAAAGAACAAGATATGAAATATAATGATATTCTATTATTATGTAAGACCCACAAAATTCTTAGAATATATTTGATATTCTGGTCGTTGAGTCTCTCTGTCCTAGTATATGTGATATTATATATACAAATCACAAAATTCTATACTCGTTTTTTGAAAAGAAGGTATTCTTTGATGAAAAAGTGTCACTTGAAAATAGTATGATTTTATTAAAAGATGTCGTATTATAATAAATTGATGTATTACATTAGCATGGGAAAAGTGATCTTTTATGTTTGTGTTGTAAAATATAAATTTGGGTCATATTGCCCGTATTAGACCGATAAGACTATGGTCATGAGTAATTTCTAAAACAAATTGAATGTTATGGAAATGTCCTTGTGAAAAGGACACCTAGCAAGATGTTGATTTTGAAATAACGTCTATATTTGACAAAGTTATAAAAAAGTAAAGAATAAGATATTTGTAAGAAAAAATTACCTCACGAAAGGTCTTTTCAAACTCAGTATTTATGTCCAGTTCTTACTTGCTTGAATCAAACTGTTTGTGACTTGAACGCTTGAGACATATCAATTACAAAACCTTGCAAAAACTGATCAACTTAGAAGTTTTGCCTAACTTCTAGCGCAAAAAATTAAAATGTCAAGTATGAGTTGTTGAAAAGAATTCTAATCCCTTAGAATCGATTTACACTGACATTTATGATATGAAGTTAACAGTAACACCATCTCGTGGTGGAAAAAATGCTTCATAAATTTTATTGACAATTGCACTATATACTCTTATATCTATTTGATAAATGATAATGATGAAGAAGTAGAAACATATTTGCAATATAAAACTAACGTTGAAAATCAATTGGATAAAAAAATTGTAATGATTAGAAGTGGTAGATGTGGAGAATATGAATATCTTTTGCAGAAATATATTAGGAAAATGAAATCATCCATTAAATTACCTCACATACTTACCTCAACCTAATGAAATTGTTGACAAGAAAAAAATTAAACTTTAAAGGAAATGTTGAATGTCCTACTTATAAGTTCAGGGTGTTTTACCACAATTTTTTTTTGGTGTGTGGTTGGGGGGGGGGGGGGATGCTATCATTATAGCAAAAAAGAACAACAAAAAAGTTTGTATGTTCAAAAAGAGAAAAATAAAAAGTTTTATTTGTTAATAAAGGAAGCAACACATAGAGAACTTTTTTTTTTGTTAAGAAAGGGAGAAACAAAAAGTTTTGTTTGTTCAGACTTTGTTGTATCTTGATACAAAATTGTTTGTCGTCCCTTAAAATATATACAAGCAATAACTTTTTAAAGTTAGTGACTAAAAATTTCCAATATAGTCTAGTATTTAGATATATTTTATCCCCAAATTCATAATGTAGATTGATTTTTAATTTTAGTCCATCAAAATTCAATTCAAATCACATTATTGGATACCTTCAAACTATATAGATTGAGCCTATTTTTTATTCTCTTAAAATTTAATTCTAATTAACATCCTCAAGTTCAAATCATACCATTTAACACCTAAAGTTTTATTTGTTTAGTTGTGAATGTGTAACGACCTGATTCGGTAGATAGGAAAAACATAATGAAGAAATAATTGGAATTAGAAAATTCTATCGTAGTAACTTGGAATTTTCCAACCTAGTTAAGAATATGGATGAAATTGGAGTCATTGAGATATAGGGAAAATCTGATAACGAATGAGAAGTATAATTATGAATTTAATTACATGGTTGGATAGCCAAGACAAAAAAGAACCCGTACGACTTTATGGAATTGAATTTGGGCGAGTAGAACTACCAAAAATGATCATAGCGTGAATGGTAACATTCTGTTTTTTAGCATCCCACTGGAGCGGGATAAGGGCCATCAGACCAGGCCGCTGTAGTGGGATGGGTCTGCCATGGCGGGCCAGACGTGGCTTAAAGTAGCTAATAAACCCGTAAACGATCATATTTGGCACTTTTCGATTTTTAGAGCTAAAAAGACGATCCCAGACGAGTTCTTGACAGCTTTTCACCATTATTGAGGATGTAAGATATTAACTCTCCAAATTCATTTTTGAGTCGTAGAACCTATTTTCTTGGGTTATTATAATGGGTAAGGGTATGTCTGAGAATTATGGTAGAAAAAGGTCTAATTTGGGTATTAGAATCTTGGGTTTTGTCTAGGGTTTATTGGTTGTTATTAATCCAAATAAATAGATCTTGAGTGTTGCGTCCTGCGTAATTAAGTATTGTAGATATAGTAACAAGCGGAAAAGAAGCCAAGCCAGAAAAGGAAATTCAAAGTGTTCTTGGGGGATTACACGCTTGAATCGAGGGTAGGTTGATTATTTGATTTCAAGTTGGTTGTGATATATGTTTGTAATTGTTCATATAATGCAATGTATGTATGTGACTTGCATTTTGTCAACCTAATCGCAAATGAGGTAATGAAAATTGTATCATGAATCACCTATTGTTCTATGATCTTGATAATGACTTCTGTTGTGATTGTGGTGTTGTGATGAGATCAGAGATGCCACGTTCGTAAACTAACTGGATCGGATTTGCTATGTTTCGGATAACCTTGGATTAGATTGCCAATTCTTGCATAAAATATTGGGGAGCGGATTGTCACATTCTGACATTAACCAACTGGCACAAAGTGCCATGTCTAATATTATAAATATGGCGATCAAACTGACTACATTCCGAGTATGCAAACTGTTTAGGTTGGGGTTCCATGAGAGCCACAGTGAATTGAGTTCATGAGAGGAGGAATTGTCTATTGTTAGAACATGTGGGAATATGATTTATGCCTCCAAAGAGCTCTAACTTAGTGTGTGAGTGGCGGGCAGCGGCATGATTACTTATTCCCTGAATCGCACAAGTGAATTTAAGAGTGGGGGGGTTGTGATTTGTTTCTCTTATGCTATGAAAGATTGTGTTTATCAATGTTCTTGGATTCAGTCTGATTACACTGGTTATTTATTGTATTTATTATAATATGTTTCACTAGTGAAATAGTCGCGTGATCCTACAGCCCGGTGGTGTGTCTGACATGTACTTGTCTTATTTGAACTAAATGACATCTTTTGGTGGCCTATTGATAGGCCACGTTTAGAAGATCAAGAATCGGTCGGAATTGTCACGGGTGTCTAGTTTCTTCCGGTTGACCTTGGGATTGCTCTTTTGTTTAAGTCCACCTATGTTCGGACTCAAAAATATTTGTTTAAGATGTGGTGTAATTTTGGGGTTGTACCCCTGTTCTTAGGACTTTGTTGTTAGAGTTTGATGACAATGATTTTAAGTAGGACTTTATTTCTGCAGTGGTTTGTTGATTAATTGCGGGCGTTAACTTAAATTGTATCTTAGTTTTAGTTTTAGTTGCTTAGTTGTGGTAGAGTGGTTCTCCCAAATGATAGTTAGTGTGGGTATCCATCACGACGTCTGAGTCGTGAAAAAAGGTGATGGCAGCGCCCTTAGGGTAGTGATCTCGTTTTGTACTCAAAGAGTCTAGTAGAGTGTTCGTAACGGTCGATGAGCAGTACTTTCTTCAAGAGGCTTAGGAACGTAGGAACACTGTTTTCCATTTCTTTCTAACTCCTTCGAGATCTACTTGAATTCAATTGGTATCGGGTGATACAAATTGATACTTTGCTCCTTCACTTATTACAAAAAACTAGAACATCAAAAATGGTAACACCATCACTAGCAAGAGGGGATGTGTATAGATTACTGACAGTTGAATAGAGTTACCATTCAGAACAAGTATCCACTCCCTTGGATAGATGACATAATATTTTTGACATATGGCAAGGTGTATCGGTTGATTGATTTAAGGTCTGGTTACCATCATTTAAAGAATAAGGTGGGTTAGACTTGGGTTCGACCAAGTTCTGTGATTGAAATTAAAAGTTTTATGGGATTTTCTAACTACTATTCTTGCTTGTGGTACGAGTTAAGTGCAAGTCGTACCTCCCGATTCTAATTGGTATCTCAACGAAATGAAGTAGATGGAACACAAGTAAGTTAATTAGAACCTAGAAGTATCTAATTGGTATCTTTCCTTAGGGACCATATAAGGCATGACTGATGGTCGTTTAGGAGAACACAACTAATCCAAAGAAACATTGGCTTTTTTTTCGGCGAGTTTGTTGTAACTTGAAGGGGATGGTGCTCTAGTTGTCTGAAATTAACTATGAATGTGAAAGGCGTATTATTGGGTGCTTGGATATAATTATGTGCCTAGTAATGCTTGTCTGATTATTGATATGTGCAATGTGCTGGCCTAAATGTTGAAAGTTTGCCGATTGTAACCGCTTGAGTGTCGTGGAACTTATTGTGAAAATAAGGCCATCATGAGATTATGTGCACGGTCTAGATAAATTACGATGTGGTTCGTAAGTGAAAAATCTTGATTTGCATTGCGACCAACTGATAATCGTGTGAATGTCTGGGTGTATCTTGGAAACGAGTGAGTTGTAGTGTTGAATGTAATGTAAGGAAAATTGTAGAGAGTGTGTCGTTTATATTGACTAGGGGCAGACAATTATTATCCTAGTTATGAGGATTATTCTAAAGTTACTAATTTAAATTGGGAACCTTTGTGGAATTTTAGAAAAGAGAAGAACCGTAGAAAAATCTTGGTCAAGTTCTATTTCTGTTTTTACCGCAGGAGAAGAATTATTTCTGCCAGGGTGGGACCGCCATAGCGGTATCTTCCCCTCCAAAGCAAGATGAGGCGAGGCAGAACCTTAGCCCGTGTCCCGTGTTTTCTAAACTATCTGATAAGACCCTAAATGGGATCCGAAGTAATCCCCTTTACTTGAATCAGTGGTCAACAATAAAATATAAGTTATTAGGTGTGTTAAAATTATGGAGAACTTGTGCATATGAGGGTAGGATGTAGTGATTAAAAGTACTATAATAGTTGTGACCGAATGTCTATTGTGTTGTTTGATCCGAATTCTACTTATTCATACATTTCAGTTCAATTGGCTTGAGATTTGATGTGGTTTGTGATATACTTGATGCCCCCATCCATGTTTCTACCCCAGTTGAAGAGTCAGTCATTTTTACTCAAGTACATCGTGTTTGTCTGTTGTGTTTATGGATTTTCAAACTTGGATTGATTTGGTTATGTTGGATATGACTGACTTGATATAATCTTATGCATGACTTGGTTGTTCCCCTATTATACGGGACTAAATTGTAACACTAAGTCGGTAACTCTAGAGATCCGGGATAAGGAAAGGTTAGTGTAGGAAGGGGGTACAAGCCTAAGTTAGTTAAGGTCGTATCTTTCAGGTGGGGTATGAAACTGGTAAGGCCAAATCTTTTGATGTAATTGCCTCATATTTGGAATGTTGAGGTAGAATCCCCCTCTATTGAGTCTATTCCTGGGATGTAAGAATTGAGAGAGCTTAAGGCTCAAATATAAGAGCGTCTTGATAAATGATTCATCCGTCCTAGTGTTTCCAAGTGGGGTAATCCTGTTTTGTTTGATAAAAATAAAGAGGATAGTACAAGGACTGATGATTTTATCTTAATACACAAGGGAATGGACTAATACGAGTATGACAATCTTATAGATAAATAAAAGGTTTCATTGAGTATACTTGGGGAAGGAAATTGAGGGGGATTTAGTACGAAAGTCGTGTACCACAAGATTGGAGTAGTCCTTGAATTGATGTAGGTGTGTACCTGAGTTGAGGGGTGTCGGGTATGAACTATTGGCTTCTTTGCAATAGTTAAAGCCATGACTGGCACAAAGTTGAATAAGAGTTTGTAGTAGATTATGACGGGATTGTATGCAACAACGATGTATAATAAAGATTGTGGCCCTCTAAGCCAAGTTTGGTGTAGGAATTTTGTAGTATATGACTTGCGAGTATCTAAGTTTGTGTTTTTCCAATATTTGAAGAGTAACGTGGTTGTATGGAAAGTTTTATGAGATGATGGGACACTACTCTAATAGAATTTAAAAGAACTAGAGTCACAATGAAGGAAAATACTAGGATGAAGTGCAACCTTAGCGGGAATATTGTATTTGATTGCAAGAGTTAAAGAGGTATATTTAGAAGGGTATAGAATTGGGTTCAAAGATGCCTGATTTCTTTCATTTTACTGTGACTATGATAATAGTGTCACAAGTCCATTAGATTGGTTATAAGCTATTGGAAAAGATTTGAGAAAGAAGCGTACATACATTAGCTCGAGTCTGATGATAAGTGCCTTGTTTTATTTTGAGTTCAGTAAGGAGTACGATTGAGGTTTAGCGAAAAGATATTGTAAGATGGACAAAGATGGGATCCATGATAAACGAGGATCCATGAATTCATAAGAACTTTGAGACATAAGCTAATGTTCATAGATAAAGAGATTGAGTTGTACAGTTGAATTTACTACTCAGACTTTTCATTTAAAATCTATATTCGTGGTGATAAATTTTGTCAAGGTGTGAATTTGGAAGGTGCGGAAACTTGTATCAAGTATTCCTCATTTTAAAAGACTTACACCTAGTTGAGTCGTAAATTTTATTGCTGTTGATTGTTGAAGTACCTTAGAAAGGTTTTCATTTAAAAAGTGTTGGTTTAGAAGTAAGGTCAATAGTCAGAATGATTATGATGGTTGTTAGTATTAAGTTTGTTGGCTTTATTAGAAGGATGTAAAAATTAGGTTGAGTCAAGTGAATTAAAATGACTGGTATCGACTTTTCAAAGGAAGAACTTTTGTGTTATTCGATAAATTCTTATGTGACCATCTATTTCATTTTTCGTACATGGTTGTGAGTGTGAGACACTAGCTATGCTTACATGTTCTTTCATTTTTGGATGGATCTCTTGTAGTGGATCAGATGTACAAATCTTGCACTGTTCTCTTGGTTGAGTGGGATGAGTTGGGAAGATGTGGTTATTTTAGATGACTTATATGGTGTTGTCTTGGATTTGTAAATCATTTCAGTGGTTTTACATGTACTACCTTGCTTATGAGAATTTATAGAAGAGCTACCTTGCGTAATTATAGTTGTCTGTCAATCTTGTATTCATCTTGTTGTTGAGGTCATATATCGATTATGTGTAGTTGAATGTGGGGATCATTGAATCCAATTCTAATGTTCTTAAAGAGGTAATCTACAATTACGAATCTAGCTTGTAGTAGTGTTTGTTAGCCCCCTACACACCACAACCCGCCACCCGCTAACTCCCTACCTAATCATTACCCCTCTATTCAACCTCCCTTCACTCCCCTTTTGTGGGAGGGTTTTCGTTTGCCACGTTTTGTATGTTGGACCTATCATCTCAGGAGGATCTTAAGTCTAAAGATTGAACTGTTATAACTTATGATCATGGGATTTTATGTTGCGGGATGGAGATGTTGTTAAAAACTATGATTATTTGAGTATTTGTTCAAGTTTACTTCTAATTATAGCGAGTATTGATTTAGAATTTTATCATGGTTATGTGAAAAAGGATTCGTCTAGAGGTTGTGTCAAAGTCCTTGATAACATGTTGAATACATGTGTGTGATCAACCTTGAGGGTTTTTGAGGATCACTTTATTTGTTAGTTAAGTTTACACACAATAATTATCACTCGACTGTTGAGATGACTTCATTGAGACTTTGTAAGGGAGGATGTGTAGGTATTCATGTGGTTTCTTTGAAATTGGAGATGTGAATCCCTTTAGGGTAGTGAGATTCGGTAAGAATAACATGTGAGACAAGTATCCCCAGTAATTCGATGATTCAAATACTACTCTACCCTTACTTTAGCTAGTCCTCTCATAGTTGATCACTCAGGGACGAGTGATGGGTAAATTTGTATCTATTATAACGACCTGATTCTGTCATTAGGGAAAAACCAATGAAGAAAGAATTGGGGCTTGGAAACTCTTTCGTAGTAACTTGGAACTTCCCAACTTAGTCGAAATTTGGAAGAAATCAGAGTCATTATCTGATAATGAATGAGTGATCTAAAATTATTAATTGATACATGAGTGCGAATAAAAAACTATATGATAAGGAATCCATATGACTTTACAGAATTGCATTCGGGCGAGTAAAACTCCCAAAAATGATCTTACCGTGAACAGTAACATTCTGTCTCCGAGCATGCCGTCAGAGTGGGATTTGGGCCGCTAGAGCAGGATGGGTACATCATAGCTTGCCAGACACGACTTAAAGTCTCTAATAAACCCCTAAACAACCTTATTTGACACCTTTTGTTTTTAGAGCTAAGGAGACGACCCGGACGAGTTCCTGACAGTTTTTCATCATTTTGAGGCTAAATGTAAGATTTTAAGTCCCTAAACCCATATTTCGATCCGTAGAACCTATTTTCATGGGTTATTATCGCCGGGGAAGGTTTTTTCTGAGAATTATGATGGGAAAATTCCTAATTTGGGTATTAGGATCTTGAGTTTGATCTAATGTTATTGGGTTTTTTCATAATCCGAATAATTTAACGTTTGATTATTGAGGCTGCGTATATTAATTGTTGTAAATCTAAAAAAACAGAAAAAAAATACCGAAAAGAAAGATTTAGTGCCTTAGGGGATTAAAGCTTGGATTCACGGTAGAGATGGTTGTGAATTCATGTTGGTGTGATATATGTTTGTAATTGCTTCCTTAAATGAATTGTTATGTCTACAGATGTTACATGATTGATCACCTAAGCGTAAGTAAATAAGGTAATTGATAATTGTATGTCATGAATCCACATCTTGTGTAGGATCTGATGACTTACTTGTGTTTGTGCTAGTGTGTATGAATGAGATCTAATTGCCACGTCTCTGAACCAAAAATAGTTCAGATTGCTACGTTATGACATAAAACAAACTTAGATCAGATTGTTGTACGTTCCGACATAACTAACTTAGATCAGATTGCTACGTTTCGACATAACTAACTTAGATCAGATTGCTACGTTCCAACATAACTAACTTATATCAGATTGCTACGTTCCGACATAACATTGGATCGGATATCCACGTTTGACATAAATATTAGATTGGATTTCCATGTTTCGGCTAACTAACTTGTATCGAATGGCCATATTCCGACACAAATATGGTATCAGATTTTTACGTTTCGACATAACTTTTTGGGTTTGGTTCCATGAGAGGACCATTGAATTGAGTTCCATGAGAGGACCATTGACATGTTATAACTTATTGTTTTGAACATGGATTATGCCTTATGACTTTTAAAATGGTTCTTCTTAGTGTGAGTTGGGGGAGGAGAATCCATTCATGCATTGCACAGCTGGACTTTAAGAGTGGTTGTGGTTTTGTTCGCTTACGGTTATGAAGATTATGTTAATCAATGGTGTTTATATTCGGTATTATGTTACATGGTTGTATTGTTTGTAATATTAATATGTTTCATTAGGGGATAGCCGCGCGATCATTACTAGTACACACTGGTGTGATGATACTGCACTTACTCTTCTTTTTTGTGAGTACAGGGATCTCAAAGCGGTATTGACAGAACTATTTTAGAAGACATTGATTGTTTGAATCCAGAAGGAGCTAGTTCTTCTGGGCTGCCTTGGGTTTCTCAATTGTGGTAAGGCCACTTTTTCAGAATTAGACTATTGTCTTGAGGCTTGTTAAGTTTCAGGGTTGTAGTACCCCTTCTCTTCTATAGGAGTGTCGTTGGCAGAGTTGTGGTTACAATGACTTTCAGGTTCTACATATTTAATTTCGCATTTGTTTAGTTAATTAACTTACATCTATAACTTAAATGTCTTAGTTTTGATTTGGTTGCTCAATTTGAATTGTAATAGTGAATTCCCACATGGTTAGTTTTGATGTCAAACACAACGATCTGGATCATGACAAAAAGATACAAAAATAATTAAGCATTCAAATCAAAATGGCCCAACAAAAAGAATTGTCTGCCACCGATTTAATTTTATCCAAATTCTTTCCAAAACCAAGTCACACCATTAACACCACACAACCCTCCAAACCCAAGTCACACTATTGACACTCCCCCCCCCCCCCCCCCCCCCCCAAAAAAAAAAAAAAATTAATAAATAAATCAATTCACACAATTTGACATCTCATGTTTTGTTTGTTGTGTTAAGTGTTTAGGTATGTTTGTTTTTCATTCAAGTCACACTATTAACACTCCACCCCCCTCCCCTCCAAAAAAAAAAAATCAATTCATACCATTTGACATCTCATCTTTTGTTTGTTTTGTTAAGTGTGTAGGTATGTTTGTTTTTCTTCTTTTTCTTGGGTATGAGGTATAGTGTGTCAGAATAGATATTTTGATGAAAATTAATATTTATTAAATTTAAAATATACTAAAAAGTAATGGTGAAGTTTGATATTTACGCACGAAAATCAGCCACAATATATAGTAGCAATGTTAACCACTAAAGACAGAAGTAAGTCATGGGTTGTTGTTAAAACAATGTTCAACAAATCGTGGGACTTATAGTACTTGAATAAATTAAACTACACAAGGTTACAATTTAGGTCTTGAATTCTAATCACCTATCAAATAATCCTTAAATACGTAAACTTAATGAAAATCTTGATTGGAATTTTTTATATAATATCTATATATACTTATATATAATATATATATATATTGGATATATATATTATATATATATAATACTTGTGAAGAAATTTTTAAAAAAATGTGACGTTCAGTGTATGTAACAATTAAATAAATTATGCTAAACAGTAAATATAATGATATTGTAGGCAAAAAAGTATTTCCCCTGATAATAGTTGTTTGCCTAAAAATATTCGTAAAAGATTATTAACCAATTTTTCTTGTCTATTTTTTTTTTTTGCCAACAATTAAATTTACTGAGAACATGAATAATTTTTGCAAAAATTTTTATTGCTTAAAAATCGCAAAGTCATATATGTGCTTTTTTACCAATAAATTGGATTTATGTACAATAGCTTTTTTGTGGGGTTAATAAGTAGCATTGTCAGTAACCATATTATTTAGGGAAAATTGAAAGAAATAGCAAATATTAATTTAAAATTAAAGAGAGGTATAATTATGTTAATTGTAATTTAGCAGTAAACATTTAGTTTGCCCATCTTTTCAGTATACAATTAGTTCATTTTCGATTATCTACCCAATTAGACCTTTTATACATTTCGTATAAAAGTAATAAAATGGTTTGTCATTTGTATAAAGCGAGGAAAGGGTAATATACAAATATATAATTGTTTTTGTCCTATACACTTAACATTTACAAATCTACATGTATAAATGAATTTATAGAAAAATTGAAACAATTTATTATAAAATGGAATGTATAGCGAATTAATAAATCATAGCAAACATAAATTTGTTATGGAACGCAATTATGAAAAACTATAATTAAACATCGAAGTGGTTGAATTTTATATTTGCTATATTGCAAGCTTTTCTATATTGTGTTGCCCATAATTCTGTTTCCATGATTTTACATACACTTCAACTTTTTTTCTTGATGCCAAAAGCACTTCTTTATGGCAACCAATATTGAAATATAATACAAGAGAAAATTGTTGCAAATTCCACATTCTTATAGCTCGTTTCAGAATTTTATGTAATAGTTTATCACTCATATTATATTTAAAAAATAATATTCTCTATATTACAATATTATATATTACTATTTTTTCTTATATTATACTTTCTTAATTATATTATTATTATTATTATTATAACATTTCTTAAAATTTTAATTACATTTTAATTTGACAAAATTATATATGTTATTTGTATTGGACTCAATAATGATTATTATTCATTATTACACCTTTTTATCAGGTCATCTTATTTTCTCGTGGGTACTATTTTTAATATTTAAATAATTATACGTTAAATAAAATTATCAAGCTCTTTCAAAAAAATTGATTGAATTATGCTAACTTTTAGCCAAAATTCACATCTTCTTTTAACTCATAAGTTGATCCAATTCATGACAGATCTAAGAGAAAAAACATAACAATTCAACCAATGTATTGCGACGTAGTTGTAAATTTCGCCTTCATGTATTAAAATAGATGATCCCACATTCGCTATCGTAAGCCCTAATTTATTTTACTTTCTTCAATCGCCCCCAACTATCCTATTTCTCTCCCTTTCAGCCAAAAGCCCTAACAACTCTTCAAGCACTGACTGTTCACTTGTAAATTTGTATGTCCTTATCATTTCAAAATTTCTTTTCAGTTATCCATTTATTTACGAAATTTAGTATGAATATACGTAAATCTGAGAGGATGTTTCCTCAACAATCGTCCAGAAAAGGAGTGAAGATGAAGAAATCACAAAACATGACTGAAATTATTTAAATATTAGTTAAATGGGGTAACTCTATTTATTTGTTCATTGAATGTTGAATTGATATTTTTTTGTATCATTTATTTTAACAATATTTTTTAATTGTTATATGTAAAGGAAAATGAGGAAGGAGACTACAAGTGGGAAATCGAACTTTCATCAACAAATTTTCAGGTAGTCAACCAACTTAGCTACTAAAATTTCCTTTAATACCGTATATTTAGTCTTTTTCCATTTTATATGTCTGCGTTTTCTTATTATATTTTTAACAAGCTTTGTGTTTGATCTCAATTCTAAAATTCTCAATTTGAAATTCATACTCATACACAAAGTTATTGAATTGATATTCCATCAGTGTTAGTGTGTTACATTTACGATACTAAAAAAAAGAACGACCTTTTTTCTCTTTCTATATACCTGTTTTCCTAATCATTTTAGCTGTTTGCTATACGAAAAAAGAACTAAACTCTAAAGTCACGATTTCGATCAAAACCCAATAATCCGTAGAATTGAGTACCTTTAGTGACTCGAATTCATTCTCTTGATCATCCCTCCTAGCCCGATTAGAAAACTAAAATTGTAATCATTATTTCTTAAAATTATCCGTCTTAATATCATATGGGGAGGCACTATTCAATATAGTCGTATCCGTCATATGTGTATCATCTTCAAAAAAGTTGTGTACTACTCCCTATATTTAAAAAGCCCAATGTCCCCCATTTCATTTAGTATATTTAAAAAAAGAATGGATTCTTTTTCTTTCTTGACAATAATTTAAGTCTACACTTTTCACCAGGACATGTAAGACCACAAGATTCAAGGGTATTTGATGCATTTGAAGAACTTTTATTAGACCATAAGATTAAAAAAACTCTCACAGTTTTTTAATACTCTGTTCCAGTCAAAAATTAGGTCATTTTTTTTAAACAAAGAAAATATTTATTTCATTGAAAAATGGAAGCTTTGTTCATTGGTTTGAAATTGTGTCTGCGTCAGGTTTAATTTCGGTATCATGGATACCTTCTTGTCACAACGAGGAATTGAAAGTCATTATTAATCTCTACTTTTCCGAGTAGTAATTTTGAAACTCCATTCCTGCTTTTAGGAAATACACTTCTACTTCAACAATTTTAAAAGAGAAAGTAGAGAAAAAAAAACGAAATATTTTATTTGGGGAACTAGATATTTGAAGTTGGAATTAATAGGAAAAAAAAAAGGGGGGGGGTGGGGGGGAGGGTTATATATATATATATATAATCTCCACCATTTCATATTCATTCATAATAAAAAACTGCAAATGTTGTAGTTCAACGTTGAATTATGAAAATATCCTTCACCAATTTAAAATGTTATAACACATGAAATTAATTAAATATTAAATTATACATACAAAATTATGACTATTTTTCCATCTTCAAAATAAAAGGAAAAAGACATTAATTGTGGACTAGAGAATGCATGATTAAATCGTTTCATTGTATACATTATACAAAAAATAGTGAAACTTTAGGTGAAAAAGAAGATGAAACGTCATTTTCAAGTGATAAACAATTTTTCAAAAAAGAGGGGAAAGGAATAGGAACAAAGTATACTAATTTCATAAATTATATTTAAGAAAATAACTTTAAAATAATATAATAAAAAGTACATGTCCTATGCATAATTTATTCAAGGGAAAACTGTAGAACATCGCGAAAGAAAAATAAAAAGGGGAAAGGAAAGTCTTCATGCTTAGCCCAAGACCGTTAACTCAATTAAAGATTCAACTAAGAAGATTTGAAACTAGAAAGAAAAACATTGTTGGGGAGTTTAAAAGTAGTGGAATGAAAATGACGAGTTGCGACTTTTATGAAGGTTGCCACTTTATGAAAAGTTGCGACTTTCATGAAAAGTTGCCTGATTTTATGGAAAGTTGTTGTGACTTTTATGAAAGAAAACGACCTATCCAAAAAATTGTGACCTTTTTCAAAGGTTTATGACCTTTCCGGTAAGGCACAATAAGAGCCTTTTCGCACTACCATTTGCTTTCTATAAATTGAGGAATTTCCTCTCATTTTAAAAATAGAATTTCTGGACTTTTTTCTACAAAACTTCTAACTCTTAGTATTCGAAGTTATCGGTAGTGCTGTTGAGTGGCCCGCTGACACCAGCTGTTTTGGGGTATAAAACACTGGTGATGAAGGGACATTATTCCCAAATCAAACCTCGGATACTAAAGGGGAATAACTTCTTTAAGGGGACAGTGTGCATTCAGTGGTTGATCTGACCTTTCTATTTTTTTAATTCATGGTATGTGTTAAATCATTTTGTGATTGCTGAATTAACTTCTATTCTTCTGTTCTTCATTTGGCATAAAATACTTTGGTAAATCCATGCTTTTGCAAAATTTGTTGGAATCATAAGATTCTTTAAAAACAAATTGACAAAATTCTTTTTTTAGAAAAAATATTTCGTATATTTTTTCTTATGTGTTTTGATCTAGTTCCTCTACTACTTTTAATTTTCAGATGTGAAAATGTTCTTAAATTTTTTGTGCTATGATAAAGTTCATCAAAGTTTTATTTAAGTATCTGATGGTAATACAAAATGAAACAACAATATTAAGGAAATTTTATATTGTAGTCTTTTTTTTGTATTCTAGGATTGAAAGAAATATATCTGATCATGTAAGTAGAAGCTAAATGCAGTAATTCTCCATAATCAGGCTTTGTTGGAGCAACGTCGAAGTGAGAATGTAACCAGAAAATAATTTGTGCTATTCCGATTAAGATTACCAAGGCGTAAACCTCCTTATTATATTTTAAGAAGGGAAAATAGTTTTCGAAGAGGTTTATCATCTTTGATTTTTTATCAGCAGACATGAAAATGTAATTGAGCAATAGTATTGCCTTTAAAAGTCTTTAGTTGCCAAAACTGATGAGATGCATATTTAGTTTGATAAAAATTGTATTATGTCACAAATGTTATAGTGGAAGATATTTGATAAGAAAAACATTCTATGTGATAAATAAGATTGTTAATTCCAGTTTGGAGACTAAATTTTTTTTTAGTATTTTGTACTCCTTGTGAATTGAACCATGTTAGATGTTGTGGATTAAAAACTTTTGTAGGTTGCTACTCTGAATAAATTACGACTAAGTATTGTGGTGTTACTTTGTATTTTCAATAAATTCAGTATGTAAATTGGTGATAGAGAAAAAAAGACTAATGAATTCGAGTGGGTAGGTTGTCCCTCTATTGGAATTGAACTTTGACAATATGTTGTAAATATTGTCCAAAGAGAATTGAATAAAATAATCTATAATTCTTCGTTAGAATAATAGGTTTCAAAATAGGTTCATACCGGCCAATTACATTTTGATTATATCGGAATATGTGGAAAGTATTTCAAATACTTGAATTTTATTTTAGATCACATTTATAATTTGGGGGTTCTTTGCTTATGATAAAAGTAAAATTAGGCTAGTTGCTAATTCTATTTTGGAGAAAAAGATATGAAATTCAATGATACTTTTGTATAGTGTTAGACCCACAAAATTCTTGAAGTCTATTTGGTATTGTGGTTGTTGAGTTTCTCTATTACTTGTATATGAAATTCACTTAATCTGTTGTGATTTTTCATGTAAAGATATGTCTATAATGTATAGACATGAATATTGGCGAATAGTCATTTGTCATGTTTTGCAAAGGAAGCTTTTGGACTATATCGCCTTTATTGGATTCGATGAAACTTTGTTCATGAGTAGTTGTATAACAACCAAATTGAAAGTTATGACAGTCCTGATGAAAAGAAAAACGAATTGACAAGGTATTGACTCGTAAAACTATGTATTGTAATCACACAAAATTGTAAGAAGGTTGGGAAAAAAAAATTGAGAACAATAAGTACCTCGCGAAGAGCTTTCAAAAATTATTTTTGTTTATAATTGCTTTGATGAGTCAAATGTTTTGACATGAGAAACTTGGGGTCACATGCCCAAATAAAAAATAAAAAACTTTTGTAAGAAAATGATACACAGTTAGAAGTTTTTATAACTTGAGTGCCAACAAAATAAAATGTCAAGTTTACGGGTGCTATTAAGTATGCTGAGCATTTTTATAAATATGTTGAAAGGAATTCTAATTCCTTAGAATTGATTTACACTGGCGTTTGTGATATGAAGTCAATATCATCTCGTGGTGGTAAAACATATCTCGTTAGTTTTATTGACAATTGCATTAGAAACGACTATGTCTATTTGTTTAATGGTAAGGATGAAGCAATAAAAACGTCTAGACAATATAATATTGAAGTTGAATATCAGTTGGAAAAAAGATAAGAAGTGATAGGAATGGAGAGTATAAATTTCATTTTGCAGAAATGTGTTTGAAAAGTGAAATTATATATCAATTTGCTGCCCTATTCACCTCAATCCAATGAAAAACTTAACATTGAAAGAAATGTGGAGGCATTATTTATATGTTCGGGGTTACCACAAAACTTTTGTGGAGGAACTATCCTTACTGCAAAAGGGAACAATAATTTTTTTTGTCTTTTCATAAAAAAATCAATTTTGTTTGTTCAGGACACAATCTATTCCATATGAGAAATGGAAAAGGAAGGAAATCCAACTTAAAATATTTCAAGTGTGGGGGTGTCTAACCAAAGTCCAAGTTTCTATTCCTAAAAGGATTGAAATAGGGCCTAAGACTGTGGACTGTAAAATTAGACTTGAGTAGTCTAGTAAAAGGTCTAAATGACATTGGAAAGAACAAGAGGATAATGTACTTAATAAAGAGATTCAGAGGCGTAGTAAATGTCAAGGGACATATTCCTCGAATATGATTTTGTAACATTTCTTGTGTCTTATGTAGACTCATCCTTTTGTAAAAATGGTGTCAATAATGAGATTGGTTTAATCATAAGCGATCATCTTCCTCCAGGAAATAAACTTTTGAATTTAAAGTGAATCCTCAAAAGGAAAATGAAAATCGATAGAACTGTTGACAAATATAGAGCAAGACTTTGCCGTTAAGGCTTTAGAACAAAAAAAAATTTTGATCTTGTTGAAATATATATTACTTCGTCATTAAGTAGAATTACATCCATTCGGCATGCTATATTATCAGTTATGATAATATGACCTCCAAATGTCATCCAAATGAATCTCGTCAAAACCTTTTCTTAGAACAGGAATTGGGAGGAAGAAATTTACATGGAACAGCCGAAGGGTTTGTTAATGGATTCCTGGTAAATAAAAGAAAGCGTGCGAACTTGTTAAGTCAACATTCTGGGATTAAACAAGCACCCAAAACAATGACATAATAAAATTTGCCACCTTGGTTTGCAAATAATTTAAAGAATGAATAGAAAGTGATACTTGGTGTTCACATTAAAAAAAACAACAAGTCATTGTTTGTTTTGGATATCTGTGATATTTTGATCCAATCAATAGAGACATAAATGACAATCGATGCTACTAACGTATGCTAGATAGAAAGTGTGGAATGAAATATCTTGGAGTAGCTGATGTGATCTTGGTTAAGAATCCTTAAAAACTCCATAAGTTTAGCATTCATCACGGTCTCATTGCATTTAAATGTACTTGACTAGTTTCCTAAATATTTTGAAATTTAAATACTTATTCAAGTCTCTCCAATAAGTGTGAGCTTTGCGAATGTTCAAATTCAAAAGAATTGAAAGTGAAAGTGACTCACAATTGCATTGTGGCTAGAGTATTGAGGAAGTTGATTATATCAGTATGTGCGAGATCAGATATAATATTTGTTAGTAATGATATAATCGATTCACTAAGTGATCTCCCAATATAACCTTTAGATGAAATGAAAAAGTGTTTTGGAGTATTTGAGAAATACTATAAAACTATGTCTTTGCATATAAACAGTATCCTGTAGTATTGAAGAGTATAGTGATAAAAAATTTGAATCACCGGACAAATGAAGTAATCCACGAGTGGATATGTATTTACTCTTGGGTAGAGGAGCCACTCTTGACAATATTTCAAAAGAGAGATGGATCGCTAGCTCTACATGATCTATAGCTTTGGTGCTCCAGATAAAGAGTCGGGGTGAATAAGTTTGAATGGAACTATGTATAACGGGAAAGTTCTCTCATCATATGACAAAACATGATACCGTTAGATAACTCCTCTCCATGGTGAAATTATCAGAATTCACATAATGTGAAGTCAAAAACGATAATAGGGTCGGAATCACTTACCAAAAGCCTAACTAGAGGGAAAGGGTTTGGGGGGGGGGGGAGAGAATCATCTAATGGAATAATTATAATGGCTGAGGACAGTACTCATAGCGGTAACTCTAATCTAGCAGACTGGAGATCCCAAGACTGATTCAAGGAAAAAACAAATTTGTGGAATAACGGTTCGAAATTGTCACCAACTTCAATCATTCTCATAATGAAGACAATGCTTAGGAAAAGATACACATAAGGTTTTTTAATGAGTAATAAAGCTTATGGTTTTTTCAGCATGATTGCCTAAGTTTGACAGAGTTGACCAAATTGTATCTCTACGCGATACCACAACGTACCTAATGAGTGGGAAATGTGAGCCGTTTCGAAGAAGATGATTTCAAAGCCCATCTTTCTATACACTCATAAAACTAGGATGTGTTCATGGCTGAAACGAATACAAACCGTAAGAACCATAAATGGTAAGGATTATTTGTGGTGGACATATGGTTGTATGGGGGGGGGGGGGGGGGGTATAACCAAATCTTGACGGTTCAAAAAATATCCCCTATACCGATTGGGGGGGGGGGAGACGAGTATATTCGACATATTTCACTATGAAAAGTTCCCAAGGTGAAACCTACTTATCCAGATGCAATTAATTCTTGCTTTTAAAGTACATACTTGTGCTGTTTCTTTCTTTGGTCTTGGAAGTCCATTCCCCTTCAGTTCGGGGGATGTGTTGGTTTTAAAAGGTGTGTATGTAAAATGAAGAGTTGCGTCTTTTAAATGAAAGCTTGGCGACTTTTATGAAAGGTTGCGACTTTTTAATGGAAGTTGTTGACTTTTTTGAAATGTGAGGACCTTTTAAAAAGAATTGTGTAATTTATCAAATCTTTTTACTTTTCCATTAAGGCACAATAAGAACTTTTTTGCACTACCTTTTTTGTTTTTCCTATAAATTTGAGGGATGTTTCTTCCTCTTCTCACTTTTAAAAAATGAATTTAGGACTTCTTATACTATTTTTAAAATCGAGTATTCTACAGTGTAACTTAGTGTCATTGAGTGGCTCCCCTGACACCAGCGTTTTTGGTATCAATATACTGGTAATTGGGGGAAAAAAAAAAAAAAAAAAAAAAAAGTTTTCTATCCTGGAAGGACATATTCCAAATCAACCTCGGATACTAGAGGGCATAATTTCCGTAGGGGACACTGGTGCATTCAGTGACCTGATCTTTCTCTCAAATTTTTTTTTTTTAGATTTGGGTATGTGTTACAAATTTTAGATTTGTGAATTAATTTCTATTCTTCTCTTCTATTCTTCTCATTCAACTGGTTCAATAAAACTTGGTAAACTTCGTGTTTCTTCTTTCAAAATAGTTGACTTAGTCAGATTCTTTAAACACAAATGACAAACAATTCTCTTTAAGAAAAAATATTTCGTGTTATTTTTTCTCCTCTGTTTCTGATCTAGTTTCTTCTCTACTACTTTTTAATTTTCTAGTTGTGAAAAATGTTCTTAAATTTTGTTGGTTATTATCAAGTTCTGCAAAATTTTGTTGTAACTATCTTAGGAATAAAAAACGAACAATAATACTTTGTTTATGGAAGAAGACTCTTAAATTATCTCTTTGTTTTCTTTCCCCTCTCCCGGTTGTTCTGATTCTAGATACTAAGCATGTTAAGACTACTTAACGACTAAATAATTTTTATAAATATATCTTTTAAATATTTAATAAGCCTCGTAGATCCGTGAAACCTACGCCCCGTGTTTCGAGCTTACGCCTCACGCTGTACGGTAATAAGTTGTCTCTCCTCACGACCCTGCCTGTTAAAAACACTGTATATAATTGTTAACATTACTTAAGTTGCAATAATATGTGAAATAAGGTATCATCAGATAACCCTTTCAGTTTTTCAAGGTTGGATTTCCGCCTACCCCTAACTTTTTTTTATCTTCCCAATAGCGTTTAATACATCATATACTGCACCACTTTGAATACCTTTTAAAAATGTTTCCATTTATATATAGTTTTCTATTTATTTATTAGAATATATTTTTTTATTTTGTAATAAAATAATATTTAAATGGGGACGGACAAAATGGTAATCCAAATTTGAGTTAGGAGCTTCCTGTAATATATGATATGATATGATGACTAGATTAATCTACCACCAACACAATCTTGTTTATAGAAGAAGACTTTTTTATGTTGGTTTGTTCTTCGGTTGTCTTGGGTTATTTACAAATGACTAGAAACACTTGTTTATATTTGTTTAGAGATGATTCTAGAAACTATGGATGTAAGACTATTCTAATCGTTTTTACAAATATCTCTTTTAAATATTCTACCCTCCCCCTAGTCTCTGTCTAGTTTTTTTTTTCTGTGTATACAAATAATCAAAGATATTTACTCTACAAAATTCTAGCAAAGTCCTTCCAAATACTAAGATATTTTTTTACCCTCCCAAAAGCGCAATTTTACTTTTTTTTCACAAGATCTCTGATGGACAAATAGCTAACTTAGACATCGGAGGTTGTTTTCTTTTTGTTCTTATTTTGCTTTCCCCATTTTGGTCGTAGGAGGAGATTACCTCGCGTACGCAGGTTCACACCACTAATATTGACGAGAGGTTTGTTGTGAAAAATTAAAGTTGGATTTTTTTTGGAGGTGCAAAAAATATCTGATTATTTAGTAGAAACTTTCTAGAATTGGTGTAGGCATAAATTACATTTGATGTTTGCACTTAAGAAAAATCAGATAGTATATTTAAGAGAGATATCTGTAAAAACGATTAGAATAGTCTAACATCCTTAGTATCTAGAATCATCCCTGAATAATTATAAATAAAGGTTCATATGTCATTGTAAATACCCAAGACACCGAATGAACTAACACACAATAAAAAAAGTCTTCTTCTATAAATCAGATCGGGTTGGTGGTAGATTCAACTAGTCTATAATATCATATCATATCATATATTATTATAAGTGGGAAACTCCTAACTCAAAGTTGGATTATCATTTTGTCCTTCATTTAAATATTATTTTTATGAACAAAATAAAAAATATATTCTAATAACTAAATAAAAAACTAGATATAAATGGAAACATTTTTATGTATTCAATGTGCATTATATTAGTAAAATGATCTGGGGGTGGGGGAAAGACAAAAAGTTATTTAGCTAAAGTCAAAAGCATTTAAAAACAAGAGAGTTATCTTGATGATACTTGATTTCACATTATTATTGTCAACTTCAATGTAATTTCTAACAATTATATACATGTTTTAAAAGCAGGGGCGGAGGCGAGACCATAATACGGTACAGAGGCGCGGCAATATATATCTATATATATATATAATATATATATAATATATATATATATATATATATTATATATATATATATAGATATCTATAGGATTCAATTTTATATTTGAAAAAAAAACTAATAAATAAGAAGTAAATCTTTCATGATTTAAAATTTTTATTTGAGATAAGTATAATAATCAATAATGAAAGAAAAAAAGTCATTATAATTAACTATTTTGAAAAATATCATACACCACGCAATAAAATATGATTTAAAGCAAAAAAGATTAAAAAAATAAAATAAATAACGTTCGGGCGTATATTTTTATGCGTAGAACTTACGTTTTTATGCTAGAGTCTTATACCTCAAATTTTAAGACTTACGCCTTATGGATCTACATCTTTAATTTACGCCCGCCCCGAAGCTTGTCCTGAGACTCGCCCCAAAAGTATTTTTGAAAGCACTAATTATATATATGGGGATGTTCATGGATTATTTGATAAGCATACCTTGCTAAACAGTGAATGCAAGTATGGGAGTCAAGCACTCAAGAATTGTTTTTTCATGCTCTCTTTGACTATTAAGTTTGATTAAACAAATAATATGTTGTTTGTATTTCCTTAAATAAACATTTCATATTTATTTTTTGAATTTTTGACCAGAACGTATTTTCACATGTATTTACTATCTTGAAATGTGTATGCATGTTTACTTATGAATCATGATTTGAAATATGAAGGTTAAATTATCTGATTATTTTATATTATTTTATGAAATTAAATAGAATATATTAAAATTATTTAAAATAAAATAATAATTACAATCAAAAGTGAAAGAAAATTCGCTTTTAATTATTCTGTGTTTGAAGATAATTCTTTTATTTATTTTCTTTTTATGAATGAAAATATATAAGTAAGAAAGATAATAATAAAAAAAATAGAGGGAACATAACGGAAAGGGGATGACAAGAGTTAAGGCAAAGCATACAGAATAGTACTTGTTAGCAGAAAACAATAATAAAATAAGAAAATGAAGATTAAAAAAATGAAAATATGATAAGAACTATGAAAAATAATCAATGATCAAACTATTTTATTTTTTTTGTTCATGCTACAATGTAGAATAGACACACTATGTCATGTGATTGTAATATGGGAAGGACACTATATACTTGTTGACAAGTAAATATGGTCAATTTAAATTGGCAAATTAAAAGGTATGTTATATATGTATTTTCTCTTTCCTTGAAAAGTCAACAACGAATATATAATAAACATAAAAGTAAATTGTTTTATCACTAAATTTTGATATCAAAATTTAATAGGTTTATCAACATATCTAATTATTTAGCATTTACTTTTACAACAAAAAGTCATATATATATATATATATATATATTATATATATATATATATATATATATATCTATATATATACTATATATATATATATATATAATATATAATGTGTGTGTGTGTGGGTGTGTGACCCCATGCTTTTTAGGATAACACTTAACCATTTCCCTCCCCTATATATTTCCCCTTCTCCTGTCCCCTTTCCTATTAATTCTACTTCAATTTTTTTCATTCGCATAAAAAAAAATATTTCAGTTTTTTTCTTCTCTTCGTATGGATGAAGAAAATCTGAAAAGGTAAGTACTTTTTCCTAAAGAGCATGAACCGAGTTTCAAAATTCATTGTTATAACAATAAGATATCTATGATACGAAAAGTTATCATGAAACAGGATACAAATTTCATACCAATGAACAAAAATTCATTGTTCAATGAAAAAAATACCAACTTTTTTCAACGGCGAGTACATAGACAATGATGATGAAATGATGCCACCCCATATGATTGTTAAATGGAGAATTGTCATAAGAATGTTGAGATTTTAAATTTGTTTTGGCTACGAGACACTCAAGAGAAGAAATTTGAGTCAAGTTATGGATTCACTTCTAAGAACGACTGTTTTTTTTAATTGAAACATGACTTTTAAAGTATAGTCATTTTTTTTCCCATTAGAAGAAAATTAAATTGTTAAGGAAAAAGGTAAATAGAAAAGAGAAAAATCCTTCTTTTTTTTTCATTGTAAAATTAAAATTTACACCGTTGAAATATCAATTCAATTTCTCGTAATATAAAGTTGAATTTTTTTATGATGATTTTGTTTATTTGATTCTAGATTTATTTTTACATAGTTAGTGTAAGACAATTCAGGTTGTTATGTGGGAGTAATTATTTGTTGTTCATCTTGTGTTTCCTAATACTTAGAACAAACACTTGTTGGAAGAACTTGGTAAGCAACAACAAAGTGTAAAAAGAGTAATTTTTAAACTAGAAAAATTAAGCAGCACAAGAAATAGGAATAAAAAACAATTAGAATAATAAAACAAAATATTTCTCAATAAAGAAATTGAGCCCACTGAATGCACCGTGTCTCCTTAAGGAAATTATTCTCCTCAAGTACTTGAGGTTAATAGAATATATCCTGTTGATTTGTTGAGTAATTTGTTGTGTGTGGGTATTCCTAAGATATTTAGAAAAAATACTTTTGAGAACTTGGTAACAAACAACAAAGTTTAAAGAGTATTTACAAAAGAGAAAAACATAAAGTCACCTTGAAGTTGTCAAGTCAGATTTTTATAAAGACAACCTTAGATTTGCAACTGTCCTTACTCCCAAAAGATAATTTTTGAGATGTATTTCGATCAGTCACTCTCTAGGTAGAGGCCCGCTTTTAAGAAAGCTAGCGAGGCCATTCACACCCCATCATTACATACCACGTGTTAATTGTAATTCAAAATAAATATGATTTTTTTCATTTCGTATAAACCATATTTGTGTGAGTTAATGTGTGCTTTCCGTACTCATTATGGGGGGTAGGGGGTAAGTTCTATTGTAAGATATTGGGGGGGGTTGGAGGGGGGATTATGGTCGAAAGACGACTTGGGGGACCAAGTAAGGTTTTCCCTATAAGTAAGGGTTTTCCTTCATTGTAAATAGATTTTGTGCAGATCTATGAATCCTGAATATACTCTCACGATAAATAAGAAGTCTTTTTCTCTTCTCCTACTTTATTTCTTCTTCTCAATTTATAGAGTTTTTCATAACCGTTATCAGCACTAGTTTCTAACCAATTACATATCGATTGAGCTAATATATTACCGAACTCGTATTTTGCCAAAGTTTGTGAAATTGGCCGGTTGATTGTGTATCGAGGGGAGAGACGCATGGTACGAGGGAGCAGACCGCAGGTTTACATATCAATTGAGTAATCAATTTTTGATCTATAAGTGAATTGTTGAGTAATACAACGTTTAGAGAAAGCAATATGCCAGGTTAGTCAATGTTTCTTATTGTATTTACTTGATTCTTTTTCAAGGAGTATGGCATTTATAAGTTTTACATAATGCCATATAATTAGCGAAGACAAAAAAAGTGAATTGTCCACGACCCAAAAACGGGTCGCGAGTGACACCCCACTTATCCTACTATGTGAGCAAAAAAGGACCAACCGATCTATTACCCAACCTTTTCAAACATAGTAAACAGAATAAATGCGGCAGACTTAAAAACTCATCATCAACTTCTAAAACTCAAAACTTATATTACCCCAAATCTGGAAGTCATCATCACAAGAACATCTATCCTCAAAATTACTAATTCTAAAAGTATCTAGCAAGCTTAGAATAAATAAAAAGCTAGTCCGCCGGCACTTCTCAAGGCATCAAGACATGAGAAGAAGATCCCTGTCCAAGCTAGAAGCGTTAGCTCACCCTGAAATTCGGTGTAATGAAGACTGGCTAGAGTTTGCATTGAGTTGAAGACGAGGGTACGTTTTGTTGTACTCCCACAAATAACAAAGGAAGAAACATACTAGTAGGGGTCAGTTACAAACACAGGTACTGAGTTAATATCATCGGCCACTCAAATAGAAACATATATATCAGATAATATCATAAAATCACACTACAATAACTCAACATGGCGGCATTTACTAATTACCATAACCCTTGGTCACAACACCAAGCACATCAATGAAGGCTCACGCCCTCCCCATCAACTCATTTGGGAATTAGGTTTCATAAATTGAGTATATAAGCATATTTCAAGATTCATTCTCTTTACTATCGTGGGGGCCGGAACGTGACCCCGAATCCAATATTCAATCCTGGGGTGGCGGACGTGACAACTCCGATCCTCATATACTATTTTGTACTGAAAGGGGGGAAACGTCGCACCCGATCCATATACTATCTAGGTTTCGGACGTGACACTCGAAATCCTCAATATAATATCCTGGTACCGGAACGTGCACCCGATCCATATAGTATCCTGTGTCGGAACGTGACACTCCGATCCTCATAAACTATCCTGTTACCATATGTGGCACCCGATCCATACTACCGATCCTGGTGTCGGAACGTGACACTCTGATCCTCATATACATCCTGTACCGGAAACGGGGCACTCGATCCCCTAATCTCACTACTTTCGTTCATCAAGGCCTTTCTTTTATACCAAGGCATCATCATTAACAAAGTAGAGAGGGATTTTCAAGATTTAGGATTCAATACTCTTCATCATGCGTATTTTATACATTAATATATCACCTTCATGCAGCATACAATTAAGCATATAGAAAGAGTTTAACAACACTACCCAATACCATATCATCGCTCATTAAGAGTTTACTACGAATAGCTAAACCATAACCTACCTCCACCGACGAATTGAGTCAAGGAAATCTACTTTTCAATGCTTTGCTTTCCTCTCGTTCTCCTCTTGACGATCGTGTCTACCTCTCTCTGTTCTTTCTATTTTGCTTTTTCAACCCTTTTTCCTTTACCCTATTAGCATATCAATTAAGTATCAAAGATGGTAAAATTAGCTCCCCTAATAATTCACTTCATCTCCTTTACCCCCAAGGGGTAATTGAAATTATTACATTCAACCCTAACTTGATAATTATAGCAGGAATAGTCCAAAATGCCCCTTAAAAAATTTTAATAGAAATCCGACCCAACCTGGGTTACGCAACCTGTGACGGTCCGTCATGGCTGTGACGGTCCGTCCTGCAGGTCCGTCGCAAAGTTCAGAGAGTTAATTTCAGTGGAAGATGTGTGACGGTCCGTCGTGCCCACGACGGTCCGTCCTGCCATTTCGTTACAAATTTCAGAGAGTCATTTTCAGTATCCCAATTTCAGAATTCTAAGTGTTTTGGAACGAGAACCCACGACGCGTCCGTGTGCCCCTGACGGTTCGTCGGGGGGATCTGTCCGACTTAGCCAAGTTTTTCCAGAAATAAATCGCGCTTCAAAGGACTAGACAGGTCGTTACATAATAATAATATGATTTGTTAAAAAATTGTGTGTGAAAACTTACAATTTTGAAAATTTTTATTATAGAATATGTTTCTTTACTATGGATCAATAATACAAAGTTTGCACAAACTTCCCTCGTGTTGAAAGATGTTATATAATATTTATTAAAGGCTCTAAAAGTGTTTCTTAATTGACGGAATATAATCCAATTGCTAAAAATAAGAAGATAAGGTGATGGATTCAAGTCCAATTGCACCAGATGGTAAGACGATAGAGTCATGTTTAATTAGCACCAAGAGGGTCTAATAAAGGACATCGACTTCTTGATGCTTTGTGATGAAAGTGAAAGCTGTTGGATTAAAGTCCCTGATTTTGCATTGATGGCATAAGACGCGTGGGGTATGAGGTCTCAATGGCACCATAATGATGAATATCATGATACTAAGGAAATAATGAGTTTTTTGATAATAATTAGTCATGAAAATATATTCTCGTTTAAAAGCAGATCCTTCCCCAAAGTGAATGTTTGCAGTGCATTAAATATCTAATAAGAAGACAATTAATTAAAATGGATGCACATCTATGGGATATGACGGTTACGTTAAGATCAAAAATTTGATTTGTGCCTTTGTACTTAGATGATTTGTGTGCCATTCTGAGAAAGAGATGCCTTTGATAATTGGTAATAAAATTACAGTCCATTCTGTAGAGTGAATGATGGTGATAAGCCACCATGCTTAGACGTGAATTTTCCTTTGTAGCTGCTTGTTACAAGTACAAGTTAATTGCTGAGACATCATAACTTGAAAAGGTTGAGATTGAGTAAAATTTTTTATCTGCGTTCTAGGCCAACGTATAATAGATATTGTGACCTAGTCTCCACTTAGTGGATGTTTAGATATTGAATGTCCTAATAAATGCTTTCGTTCTATATGGTTCTCATGTGTGCCCATTATTATCGCGCAAACTTGGTGTTTGCAAAAATGTGTCAAAATAAATATGTTACATGCACAATTTTCCTTCAGACTAGTTAATTCAATGGAGGGCGATCACGGGGGGGACTCACCTAAAGGGTAAAGTAATTGAGAAGACAAAAAATCTGAAATCCTAACTCTCTTGCAGTAATACAAATTGAAATTTACTCATATAATAATAAATTCAAAAAAGTACTAAAGCAGAGGGCAGATGCGCGTACTAAACTTGGAGTTTACAATAGTACTAATAATTTTATTAGTGACATGAATTGATTTGGTCATCCCAAATATATGAATTATTGTAATGGACAACATTGAAAAACTAAAGATTCTTCAATAATTGTTTTGTGGTTTGTTCTCATGACAAGTTGATTGGATCAACTATGTGAGATTGAATCTCTAAATTCTGATGAAAGTATAAAAGGTGTAATTAGGATCAGTTCAACTATCAGTGTGACATGCATAAAAGAGAACCTGCCTCTATAAGATATTCACCATTGTGCGTTTGTTGTCAACCAGTATGTTTGACCTGGCATAGATTGTGGTGCAAAACTAATTTGTTAAGGAGTATCAATTTCAAATAGGTAAATCAAGACAATTATCTGATAATATGATAAATACTCAAGATTGATTTGAATAAATGTATCAAAGAGTAAAATTCATGTTTATGAAAATAAATCTCTCATATGTTAGATGTGAAATACGATTATGCATACAAAAGGTAATTTGCACCCGCATCAGAGCACACTAAATTATGATCAAATTTTCTTTCACATTGATTTAATGTACGGGGACACAACATGATTTCCATCTGATTAATTTTGGGACATGTGGTATACTAATTCAAGAATAACCATTGATGCACAAGAATAGAATCCAAAAGATTGAGATATAGGTTAGTTTGTCTAAATAAAGGAGAGATTAGTAGGGGAGATTAGAAGCAACCAAAAGTGTAAATACTCCTGTTGAATGTTCCCTTTTAAGAATAAAGTCTATGACATACTGAAGCGTAATGACGCGACTAATAAATTCTAAATTAAACAATATATCATTGAAAGAGGGGGAGGATCAAAGAATCAAAATGATACTAATAGGAGACATGTGCTCCTGAGAGCCTACGATTAGAACACTTTATGAACCTCACGAATGGGTTTACCAGCTACCTAAAAATTAATGAATGAAGTATGAAGATCTTCAAAAGTTTTGTAATATTGGAATCTGATACAAAATGGTATATCGTTGACGATATCTTCCTGATTACATAGCGTTTGCAAGATTATAAAAGATTATCAAGAATAGAATTCTTACAATCTATTACAACATGCTGTGTTAGAAGGAGAAATAATTATCAAGTAAAAAGTGGAATGATGCATCTTTGTAGCGTATAAAAGCTGATTTGACTTGCAATCTAGGCACTAGGAAATGTATTTACATCTTAATATGAATGGTTTTACTTGACGAAGTGATATGAAAATATCGAATGGGTTCAAAATCTAAAGCATATACACCATATTTTTGGAAAACTTGTTTTTATCAACTCCTCATAGAGGATTAAAAATAGATCAAAATTGCATAGCGCATATACAAGTATATTAGCAAGTGGATGGACTAATAAGTGAAACTCTTGGCATAGGTATTTTCTTAAAGAATTGAAGTAAGCGAAATTGCAGAAATCGTTGCTCCTGAAGGAAAGATTCAACAAAAGCCGATAGAAGAAAACATATTTTTCAAGGTTTGTTCTACACTCATATAATCTACCCAAGAATGGTGATACAACATGCAAAGGTATTTTCCAAGTAATATTATTGTTAATTAACCAAGTCTCACCAAACTACATACTTTCACCAGAAGATGATACACAAGATTGGAAAAACGAAAAAATTCTAGTCTCTGAATTGTGAGTGTTGTCATTGGGGGGAGTTAAATACGCCGATTGTACTCGTTTTTTTTTAAGGTTTTGTCCCTCCCACTGGGTTTGTCCTTTTGTATAGTTGTAATTAATTGAGGCCATCACATAATGCGTTAGTTGTTAGATATGTGTTATATTTGTTCTTACTAGTTTTTTTCCTACTGGATTTTATCTAGATAATGTTTTAACGAAGCACATAATTCTACCGACCATTCAAGGGGGAGTGTTATAAACAATGTTGTATTATAGTGAATACTCTAATGTATGTGGGGATTCAGGAGGATCTGGTTAGGAATCCTATTGGGGACCAGTAAGGTGTGCCCTATTAAAATAAAGGGTTTTCCGTCATTGTAATAAGATTTGTGAAAGATCAATGAGTCATGAAGATACTTAGAGAGAAATAAAAATTCTTTTCTTTTCCCCTAACTTATTCGTCTTCTAATTTTCATATAGTTCATAACAACGCTTCTACAGCACGATTGTATATTCTTAAAAAATTATTATTAGGGAAGACGGGAAAAGTACAAAAGAGATATTGCATAAGTTATGCAATAAAGGTTTTATATCTTCAAGGTATGATTATCTTACGTGTTATAATTATTTATGTGACAAATCTGGAGTTACCCATTGGCGGAAGTATTTAAAGTTTATACATTTAATTCAACACGAATGAGAAAGGAATTCCTTAATTTATTTTAATAATTGAAAAGGCACAAATTTAGTTGAAAGATATGTTTGCAACCTTTATATGATGTATGTGATATATTAAGCTATATTATTAACTACTAATGTTGATTCAAAGAAATCAATATATCTCAAGTCTTGGTGTGTAAGTATAATGCTACGATCATTAATTGATCATCAAAAGTCAACAAAATTAAATTATTTTTGAAGGCTTGAGTTGAGCCCTCTTCTGCGGTAAGATGATAGATTTAGTTTATCGCACCAAAAGAATAAGCCGTGAATTAGTCTTAATCGCACAAAAAGGGTTAGTTAACATCGGTCTTATTAAACTCCTGATGCACAATTGATGATAAGATTATTGGGTTCAAGGACCGTCGGATGTTAGACCTACCTAAGACACTTTTATATGGATACGACATTCAATTTGAGTTTTAATTGCACCATATTGATTGATGATAAATACAGGACTAAAGAAAAAGAAAAACTAATGGTTTAGATGAAGAGTCAGAAAATTTACTGAATTACCCATTAAAACGTAAAATGTTTTATTAGTGCATAATATGGATGAAAGACAGACAAAGTGATTGAAAATGAAACATAAAATATGAGAATTGATTTTTAGGCTCGGTACTAGATATATAATTTGATAAGCTACACAAGTTTAGTTTATCATGAAGAATGGAGACTTTGATAAATGCTAACATAGGATCATTCTCTCAATGGGAATGAGGTGTGTTTAAGCACACAATCGCTAGGCATGAGAAAGATTCCGCACCTTGTCAATGATGTCCCGGTTTCACAAAGTAATGTCTATAAGAAACACATGTATTAGAGGGGGAAAAGTTTCATGTTTTTATACCTTCGGGCTGTATTGGACAAGCATTTTTAATGCAAACTTGAGGCACTTCCTATAGTAAATATAGAAACTATTTACTAATTCCCATCACTTCCTAGTTTACACGATTGTTTGAGGACATAGTTGTCTTATAATATTTAGACGAATTATGGAATAAATTAAAATGGATTCTTTCATGACAAAGAGCAACCTAAAAAGTCTTTTAAATGGTTGTCTGAACTTTCTTGTACGATTGTAGCAAGGCATGGTAACTTGTCGAGACCACATAAACGAAAGTTTGAGATTGAATTTTCTGCATTCTAGGAACGTACTTAGATATTTGTGCGGAACCTAGTCATCCAACCAAGTGGACGTTAGATATTAATGGGCCTAACAAAGTTTCTTCCTATAGGCGTCTCATGCCCTGTGTCTATATTATCTCGCCAAACTTTGAATCGTTGCAAAAAGTTTGCACAATTAATAGTTTACCATGCACAATTTCTTCAGATGAGTTCATTCAATGATGGATCACGGACCCACCTAAAGGATAAAGTAATTGAGAAGAAATTAATATGGACAAATTACTCTTGGAGTAAAAAAATTGAAATTTAGTCATTATAATAGTTAAAATCAAAAAA
Organism: Solanum habrochaites; assembly: GCA_027704765.1. NCBI lineage: Eukaryota > Viridiplantae > Streptophyta > Magnoliopsida > Solanales > Solanaceae > Solanum > Solanum habrochaites. Next base: position 104,688 of record JAKWJA010000875.1, read on the forward strand.
TTTACTTAAAGCCAAAATGAAAATGATTAGAAACTTGGAGTTTAAGACTACATACATTTTATTAGTGACATGAATAATTTGGTCATCCCAAAATATCGCATATGGAGGTAATGGACATACATGAAAAACTAGAAGGATTCTTCAATAAGGTTTGTTGTTTGTTCTCATGTACAAGTTGATTGGATCAAACTAATGCTTGAGATTAAATCTCTAAATTCTGAAAAGTAGAAAAGGTGAATATGGAATTCATTCAACTACATGTGACATGATAAAAGGATCCTGTCATTCATAAGATAATCACCATGTGAGGTTGTTTGTCTAACCAGTGGTTTGACTATTAAAAATATTGTTTGTCAAAAATAATTTAGGTAAGAGTACAATTTCAGAATATGTTAATCAAGACAATTATCTTTGATAAATTGATACAACTCAAGATGAGTGTGACACTAAATATCTCAAAATAGTAAAAAATCATTGTTCTTCATGAAAATAAAGTTTCATATTGTTATATGAAATATGATTTACATACAAACATAATGGTATGATCAAACCAATAAGTTTATGATCAATTTTTTTTTGTTAATTGGTTATGGTCAGGGACCAAATAGTTTTCATTATAAGATTTTGATGTGCAACATACATGATTAATGAATATACTATGACTGCACAAGAGAGATCTCCAAAGATAGAGATTACTATGTTAGGTTGTCTAATAAATGGGGAGATTAGAAGCAACACAAACGTTGCCCAATCTTATTGAATGTCAAAAGATCTACATGCATTGAAGTATGATTAGACTAATCAATTCTAAATAAATAATCTTTAAAAGGGAAGGATCAACGGATCAAAAATATTCTAATAAGACAGATAATGTGCTCTGCTGGAGCCTACGACATAACAATTATGATGAAAACCTCATGAGAGGGGTAGCTATCTAAAAATAATGAAAGTGATGAGATTCTTTCAATAAGTGATGTATATTATGAATGACAACAAATGAATATACGTTGACGATAGTTTGATACAATAACGGCAAATATGTATAAAGATTATGAGGAATGAATTCTACATCTATTAAAAACATTCTGAGTAGAAATAAATTCTTCAATGTGGTGGAAAAGGGAAATGATGCATCTTGGTAAAGTGATGATGTTGAAAATTATTTGACACTTGCAATCTAGGCAGCTAAACGATGTCAGACATCTAATGTGACATGTGGTTACTTGACAAAATAAATTTATTCCACTGGGTTAAAATCGAATAGCATATACAAGTTTTTGAAAAATTGTTGATCATCCTCATAAGGAGTAGATACGACTTCAAACAATGTCATAGAGCAATTATTGCAATGTTAGATAACTAGAATTGAAACTCTGGCAATATGATTATTGCTTTTAAAGAAGTGTGTGTAAGGAATTTCGCACGAAATCTTTGACCCTCGACAAGGGGGAAAGATTTATAAAAGCAGATAGAAGAAGCATACTTTGTCAAGGTTTTTCTACCACTAGAAGCTCACCAAAGAATGTGATATCAACATTGCAAGAGGTCTGTTCATTAGTAATTTCTCTACACCCCTTTCCCCGCCTCCCTTCGTCTTTTCTTTTCTCTTCCTTCTTCTCCCCTTTCCCCTGCTATTATTGTTACTTTATTCACCAAGTCTCTACCAAACTACACATTCAACTGAAGAATGGTGGCACAAGCTTGAAAATAAAGATTTAGTGCTCTGAAGTGGATGTTGTCATTAGGAGAAGGTTAATACAGCGATGTACACTTTTATCCTCACTAGATTTGTCCCACTGGGTGTCCTCCGGTAATGTTTCAATGAGGACAGGCATCCATAATCTATTAGTGTTTAGCCAGGAGTGTAGATATGGGCTACTCTTTTTTTTCACGAGTTTTTTTTCCTACTGGGTTTTTCTAGTATGGTTTATAACGACCTGCACATAATATTATACCGACATTAAACGGGAAGTGTTATAAAACACGACGCTTGGTTATAGTGAATGTCCTAATATGTGAGTCGGTGTAGGATAGGTTAGGAATACTACTTGGGGGATACAAGTAAGGTTTGTTCCCCTATATAAATAAAGGGTTTTCCTTTCATGAAATAAGTGTGTGAAAAGATCCCATGAAATCCTGAACTATACTTTAAGAGAAATAAGAAGTCTTGTTTTCTTCTCCCTAATTTTCTCTTCTAAATTATTATAGTTAATCACACATTTAAATTTTCCTTAGTTTTTTTTTTCTTATATCTCTCTCTCTTACTTTTTGAATTTACCTTTTGAATATTTATAAATTTCATTTATTAATCTCCCACTGTCAAGTAATTTCATTCCTTCATTTCCTTTTTTTCTTCACCTCCCACACCATATCAAATTGAAAAACGTCACTTCCATTTTTTGCTTTTCTTTTTCTTCTTCTTATAAGATCATAATTCTTTATAAAATTGATACTATTATTTTAGAATCTATCCATTGATAGTATTGAGAAACCAAAATTAATTATTTTAAAAAAAATTAAAATTTTTGAATGTACCATCAACTACTCATTTTTTCATATATATTAGAAATGATTAATTTTAATAATCAATAAATACGTCTCAAAAATTGAAAGAACTTAATTGAAATCGAATTAAAAAAACTATGAAATTCAATCATCTTAAATCTAATGAGGTAATTCAAATTGTTGAAATGTTAAGAACAATATTTAGATAAAATTTTAAAATAAAGAAAGTAAAATAATAGGAAACAAAACGCAATTAGGAAGGTGAAAGTGTGATGAAAATGGTGACATTGAAAGTAAGAAGTTTCAAAACAATGGAGATGGCACAATTAGAATTTTTGGAAAGAAAGAAGAGAAAGAGACAAAACATATAAAAGGAAAAAAAAGTTAAAATAATTAAAAAAAATAAGAAAATATATTTATAATAAAATACTTGTAAAAAATAAAATTATATTAGTTATTAGGTTTGATCACCTCCTTTGAGAGAGTGCACACCACTCTCTATGTCATAGGACGAAAATGATGTATGAATTATACCTATTCAAAATTGTTTAGTGCGGGAATAGGCGGTTTACAAAAGTTAACGTGTCTTTTTATAAATTCGAGACAACTTCAATGGTGATTTTATGTCTTTTCTCATTTACAAAACTAAAAAATTAAAGCAATACAAAAAATAGAATCAGAAACAAATTAGAAATAATACACAAAATATTTTTCTCAAATAAGAAAATCAAGCCCACTGAATACACAATATCTCCTAATTATTGTCCTCAAGTACTCAAGATTGATAGTATATATCCTCCCATTATAGAATAATCTTACTCACCAGTGTATCAGTACTTATATCAACGGTGTCAGTGAACTGCTTGGCAGTAAAGTACACTTAAAATACTAGATTTAGCAGTAGAAGAAGTCCAGAAAATTGGTTATTTCTTTGTTAAAATGAGAGGAAATCCCTCTATTTATAGACAACAAACGATAGCACGAATAGGTGATTATTGTGCTTTACCGGAAAGGTCACAACCCTTTGGAAAAGTCAGAATCCTTCGACGAGGTCACAACCTTTCATAAAAGTTACAATTTTCATAGAAGTCAGAATATCATAAAAACAACATTTTTCTCCATAAAAACTGAACTGAACACACCAACTCGCACCTATAAAAAATTACTCGTAGATGATAAGCCTTTCATTCCTTCCTTGCAACATCCCCCATACTACAAGGCAGATTTCTAGGTCATGGAAAAATGAGGCCTTTGCCTTAGACCCCCAAATATGGGGCCTCAAATTTTTATAAAGAATAAATAATGTGTTAATTTTTTTATAGAAAAAATGAGTACTCATGATAAAAAGTATAACTTTTTTTAAAATAAATTATTTTATCCACTTTAGCATCTTTTGTACTTTATTAGAAATAAAAATTAATAGTGAAAAGTGTTCAACAAAGTGAATTACAGAATTTATTTTTATTTCTTTTTAAATTTTAGTTTCAAGCATTATTACAAGCATATTAAAATGAGGTATACCAAGTCATTCTTGAAGGCATGGATGAAGCTTTCTCTGTATGCAAGAGATACATCCTTCGCTACCTGCATCAACAAGCGGAAGAGCTTTCAACAAATAATAGTCTGGTTTACATGGAGTTAATGGTGGTATCATCCTTAATCTATTGGAAATAGGGATAGAGGTTGTTGAATTAGCTACTGCCGATTCGGTGGATATTCAGAAACACAGGTGAGCTTGCACCAGCAAATGATAATGATGAATATCTTTACTTCGATATCTCAAGATGGAGGAAATACAGTTATTAACCTTTCACAAAGTCTAGATAGTAAAGACAAAAACTAGGCATACCATGCATCTACTCCCTATGACCCTGAATTCCATGTGTATTCAGATTTCACTAGCAAACTTCCACTCTCACTTATCCAACCCACTTCAACAATTTTGTATTTGATGTATCACTCTTCATATCAAATTATTGTTAAAGCTCACGTGAATCTTCTTATGCAATCAAGACACGTTAGCTTACCTCAATCAAATAGCTTCTACAATTGTAATGAGAAGAAAACATGAATGATGAACCACATTTTCGTAATTCAACTTTTTTTGTCAATAAGCCCATACTAATGTTGAATGTAATGTTATAATTAATGTGTGTTTACATTTTGTCCAAGTTAAGATACAGTTTGTGCACGAGGCACTTTAATGATGGATTTGAGTACTGTTTGTCACGGGACTACTTACTGGTCACATCTCGCTGCAATTTATAAGTCTAATTTGGAGTGACAACGATTAGCATGTTGAACAATATTATAACTTGGAGCACTTGTTTGTGATTGTCTATCTACAACATAAGACACAAGTTTAACTTTAACTGCATCACAGTGAGTTGTTAGCACGTCCTTGCCTTTGCCGCGGATAATTAATATCCTGTACCCTGGTTGTTAGCTTTGACATTTTTACTCTGATGATTCTTAATGTTGCATTCATATGTAATTGTGTCAAAAACTGAATTAGCGTTTAAACGTTGTAGGCTATAGCACGCCTGAAATTACTGTGAGGTATAACAACATTTCTATTACTCTTTGATACTTTCCTTTATCAGTAGCCAACTCATCAACTGCATCGTTTGGGTTGGTTAACTTATTGTTATCATTATGCCATTATAAGTTAAAATTTGTGCTAATGACCCAAATCGCCAGCGAACTGGGGCACCCACACCTTACCCTCCTATGTGAGCGAACCAACCAATCTAACCTCCAATCGTTACCAATAATACAGAAAAATATGCGGAAGATTAACACTCATTAAGAAATCAATTAACAACTTCTAAAATTTATCAATTAATATCCCAAAAATTGGAAAGTCATCATCACAAAGAACATCTATCCTCAAATTACTATATTCTAGAGTATTTAAAAAAGCCTAGCGGATAAATACAAAAGATAGTCCATGCCGGAACTTTCAAGAATAAGACATGAAGAAGACGATCCAGTCCAAGCTAGAAGCGTTAGTCACATGTGAACACCGGTTGTAATGAAGAATTGCTAGAGTTGGGTTGAGTTGAATTGAGACGTCGGCACGTTGCCTGCACTCTACAACTTTAACAAAAAGAACAAAAGAAACATACAAGTCGGGGTCAGTGACACAAAAACACGGGTACGGAGTAGATATCATCGGCCCAATCTTAAAATAGAAAACAATGTATAAGATAATATCATTAAAATCAACTACAATACTCAATCAGTAGAACATCATGTACAATGAATCTTTGATAAATAACGTCGAGTACGCTTCATGAGGACTCAAGCCTCCATACATACTCATTTGGGAAATAGGTTTATTTCATTCGAATTTTATTACCATTAATTCAAGATTCATTATCTTATTCCTCTTGTGTCGGCAGTGACACTCCGCTCCCTCTACTCATGTGTCGGAAGTGACACCTCCGTCCCACTAAGTCTACGTGTCGTTCTGAACCCGATCCCCTAATTCTACTGTCGGTTCGTGACACCCGATCCCCTAATTCAAGTTGTCGGGTTGTGACAATCCATCCCTAACTTCTAGTGTCAGTTCGTGCCACCCGATCCCCTAATTCTACGTGGCGGTTCGTGGACACCCGATCCCTAATTCTACGTGGCGGTTCGTGACACCCGATACCCTAATTCTATCGTGTCGGCTTCGTGACACCCGCTCCACTAATCTCATTATGTTAATTCAGTCAATCCTTCTTTTTATACAAAGGCATCATCAATCTCATTACTTAGTTATCACAAGCCTTTTTTTATTACTAAGGCATCACCATTCTCAGTACTTTAGGTCATGCAGAGCCGTCTTTTATATCAAACATCATCATTAACAAGAGTGGTTTTCAAGATTGAGGATTCAATAGCTTTTCATGCTTATTTCATCACAATTTTATATCATCACAGAGTGCAAACACATAATTAAGCATATAGAAGGTTTACAACATACCCAATACATATCATTCGTATAAAGAGGTTTACTACGAATAGCATTAAAAACCATAACCTACCTCAACCGAGATTAGTGAATCAAGCAAGCAAATTCCCCAAAGTTCGTTTTTCTCTCTCTCGAGTCGGTCCGTTCTCCACGTCTGTGTTCTTTTGGTTTTCTTATTCAAACCTTCTTTCTTTTACCCTAATTAACATATAATTTAAGTATAAACACCGCCACACCTGAAGAAGTAGTAACCCCCAAATTAATTTCAGGTTATCTCCTTTAACACTCAAGAAATTGGATATTAATATTCAAACACATAACTTATAATTTTATAAGCAGGAATTGAGTCCAAAAAACGCAAATTGTTAAAACATTAAAGAAAAATTCGAAAACCAGCATGGGATTACGAGTCCGTGAAGGACCGTCGTTCCTTTGCGCGTCGTCCTGCTGCTTCCGTCACAAAGTTAGAGACTAGATTTCTTAACCAAGGGCTGTGGACGGGCACGTCACGCCTGTGACGGTCCGTCCTGCCCAACTTTCGTCGCGAAGTTCAGGGAGCGATTTTCATACCCAAATTCAGAATTCTAAGTGCGTTGAGAACGAGACCCCCTAAGAGGTCAGTCGTGCCCCCATGGACGGTTCATCTGGGAAGCAGTAGATTAGCCAGTTTTCCAGAAATACACTATGTGCTCAAAAAGACTCTAAACAGGTCGTTAAAATAGATACCAATTTACCCAGCGTCAGCTGCGAATACAATAACAAGAAGGAAAAACAAAGGGCGACAAGGAGTACCTGAATCTAGATTATAGGTCGGTGGGGTATCGTTCCGCCATATCAGCCCTTCTCCTCAAGTGGACCTTCAAATGGTCGATTTCTTCATTGTGAACTTTGATGGATGCAATCTCCCTTGATCTCAACATGCGAATTTCTCGATCGAGAATCGGCAAAGGCTCCTCCTCAAGCAATTCTCATCAAGAAAACTGAATCCCTAACGAGATGATGTAGTTTCCATCCCAGGTATCTTTTCAACATAAACACAGAAATACCGAATGCTTACATGACAGTCCTGGAGGAAGGATACATTCATAAGCCAAATCCCCTACTCGCCTAAGTAATTCAAATGGTCAATATCCCTTGTGGCTTTAGCGACCCCTTAATGG